>AYEL01069994.1:0-61026 GCA_000484575.1 Olivierus martensii
TTTTTTTTTTTTTTTTTTCCTTTTTTTTTCTTTCTTTCTTTTTGCCCTTTCATTCTTCTTACTCTGTAGAAGAGGAATTTTTCCCAGCGGTTTGTCGACTTGTCTTTTCAAATATTTAAATCTGTCTAAGATTTCACCGGCTTCCTTTATTTATCTCTCTTTTTTTTTCCAGAGGAAAAAGAAAAGATTATCGGTAACATTCTTGTTATTTTCGTCCGGATTATGTGGCTAACTTTGTCCGAAAACAACTGGATTTAAGAACTGTGCCAAAAAATATTTTTTCCCTTTTATAAATTAGTCTTAGTTTACCGAAGTAGACCTCAATATCCAAAACTGAAATATTGAAAAAAACAAAAAAAATAATAAATATATATATATATAACTTATATAGAAAAAATTACAGTTCGAAAGATACTCTACAATGTTTGGCTATCTGCCCGAATTATCAGGAGAGGAAGGAGAAGAAGAAGAAGGAAAGAAAAAAAAAAACTTTACAGTTAAAGTTTTTTTAAAGGAAAGGAAAGAATAAATGAGAGATGATACTGTTTAAAAAATAAACTGAACTGGGATTTAACTATTTTTGTCGATATTTCACCTAACTGAAGAGAGATTCTAAATGAATTTTTAAATGCAAAACTCACTCGCCTGCATCTAAATAACTGCGTATTAGTCATCTATAGAATATTTTAAAAGCCATTTAAACTTAATAATTTATTTATTAATTGCCGTCTAAACCGGTACTCAATCTATTTTGGTTGTCACCTCCAACACGGCTCAATGAGCTATTTTGGTTTGTAGTCTCAATGGACGTTGTAGTCGCTTTTTTTTTCCTCTTTTTCTTTCCCCCTCAAAACTTTTAATTTTTACGAGACGTGATAAACCACACACATACAAAAAACTATAATAATGAATAGCGTGTCACTTATAAGTTTCGGAAACCATTATCCAGACTTCTAGAATACTGTGTCACTCGACAAACTTTAAAAATTTCAAGGGCCACAAGGATCACATGACCGAAAGAATCGTTCCTTTTTTAATGGTGATCCATTGGCATCAACCCAAAGGATCTAAATAAATTTTTAAAAATCCTGGAGAATTTTCTTTATACTTTTTTCTGGAAACAGATTTTAAAATAATAATAATATATTCACGCACATAAAAAATAAATAATAATAATAATAAT
This sequence comes from Olivierus martensii, assembly GCA_000484575.1. Lineage (NCBI taxonomy): Eukaryota > Metazoa > Arthropoda > Arachnida > Scorpiones > Buthidae > Olivierus > Olivierus martensii. Next base: position 1,184 of record AYEL01069994.1, read on the forward strand.
AATATTCACGCTCGATGCAATTTTATTATAATAATTTTTTTTTTATTAAATTATGCTTGAGATTTATACTTTTCGACACTAAATATGCAATAACAAAATCGAAATTTGCATATCTGCATCCGAAAATTGCAAGATTTGCATACTTTTAGGCAACTGTTAATCATCTTAATCAGTTCTAATAAGTTATTGTTATTTTTATATAAAAATATATTTGAATAAAATAATAGTAATAATAATAATAATAATAAACATCTTTAACTTAACTTATTTTCTCAGAAAATCCCACAGAGGGAATTTCTTTCTTCTATAACTCATTTTTTTCTCTTTCTTCTTCTTCTTTTTTTTCTAGCTTTTTTTTTTCTGTCTTCCATTTCCAGTTAGATAGAGAAAATTCTCATTTAAAATTTAATACAACAGATCGCGAAGGAAATCAGTATTTTTCAACAACAGAAATATATTCTTATCAATACAAACACGATGCAAATAGAGCGAACTGTATTTGTCGCAACGTTTTACGCGCTCGCGTACATATATGCGCTATTTATAAAGCCATTCAAAAATAATTACTTAACATCTTTAAGAGCACGATAAACTCTCTCTCTCTCTTAAATGTTTGCTTTCTCCGTTTCCATTCATCATTCATAAAAACTTTAAGAATTATTATTATACATTTATATATTGGAACATCTGCAAGTTTGTTTTAATACGTGATTAGAATTATTTCCGAATATATCTTTTGTTAATATTTGTAGATTCGCATCAAATTTTTATTGTCAACGATATCAGAGAATCTTTTGAATAATTTCCGACTCTCACTATTTATTCCCTTAATTATTTAGTATTTATTAAGAGGACAAGAAGGGGAAGAGAAAAGAGAGAGAGAGAAGAAAATAATAAGAGAGGAGGGGGGAAAAAAAAGAGAGAGAGCCAATTTTGTCCATTTGTAGATCCTCTTTATCACTCTCATTTATAAATAAATGATGGATCTACTTAATAGCTATATAATTTATCTGCTTTAATTAATTCATTGTAGCATTTTAGTTGAAATTTTCGTTACCTGCAAATAAAAGTTTCAGCACTCTTACCTCCGCATTGGAGTAATATTTGTTTACTTAAAAGGTAATTGCACTTCTTTCTTAATTATAGAGGTTTTAATATGTACAAATATGATTTAAAAAACCTCAGTTTCTATTAGTAGCGATCGACATTAACCAAGTCTAATTAAATAAAATGTATTCTCGACATGTTTTTTTCTACAACCAATTAACTTTTAATTTGTTATCAATTAAACTTATTAAAACTTTATTAGAGATGCCTTTTCCTCTCTTTCTGGATTTTTAATACTTTAAATCCCATTTAATGTTTTTCTTTTTTTTTCTTTTTTAATTTTTATTTTCTCCAATTTTTTTTTCTTCCTCGTATTTGCAATTAAGTTTTAAAAGAGAAATAAATGCCTATATACGTAATCGCGTATTATCAAAATTAGCCTATATGGAACAAGACGATTCTATCGCATTCTGTTAGCTAATTATAATAGAGTCATTCTAGAATATAATTACCGGTGGAGCTAAGCCACTCCAATGATGCTTTTTCTCCCTCCCCCGACTGCACAAGATGTATGGTTTGTTCCACTAAAATTGGTTATTTTAAATGTAAAGCGAACAAACTGTATTAATTATATTGCTATTCTTTCTTTCTTTCCCTTTTTTTTTTCTTTTTAATAAAAAGCCAAAAATCCTGTTTGTTTAGCCTTTCGATTCGTAGGAATTGCTTCGAGTTTAGAGCTTTATTTTCAAACTTTATTGATTTACAGTATTTGCAAGTAAATGCTTCTCTCTCTCTCTCTCTTTCTCTGTTTGATTATCGAACAGATAAATGTGATGTTTACTGTCCTGCCTGTATGGGCATTTAGCGCACATGGGCGGGACTGTAAACAGTTCGATTTATTATTTATTTTGTGCTAAATAAACAACGAATCGAACTTGATACCAAAAAAAAACACTCGATAAAGCGAAATGCCATATTTTCCTATTAGTTTAACATACCTTAAAATATCTAGCGCTCTAGACGTTTCTTTGTTTGATTATAGAATACATAAATTCGGTTTCCTATCCTGTATATGTGAGCATTTAGTTCCTATTTAAAGTGAATTTCGTGCGCTAAATAAGCAAAAAACCGAATGTAAGCTAACAAACTCCATAAAATGGACAGTAACAATTAAACTATTACATTCCTAAATTCTCCTTCGTCTAATTTCCACTCATTAAGACCTATTCAGCGCTTTAATTTAAAACTTAATCGATTTACCTTCAAATAACGCTTCTCTATATATTTAGCGCTCTAGTTTAAAATTTAATAGCAAGTATATGCTTCTTTATTTGATTATAAATGTGGTTTTTTATCCTGTATATGTGAGCATTTAGTTCCTGTTTAAACTGATTTTCGTGCGCTAAATGATCAAAAAACCGAACTGTATGCTGACAATTTCGATAAAGCGGACTGTAACAATTAAACTATTACATTCATAAACTCTCCTTCGTCTAATTTCCACTCATTAGGATCTATTTAGCGCTTTAATTTAAAACTTAATCGATTTATCTGCAAGTAATGCTTCTCTATTCGATTACTGAATGTATGTGGTGCTTTTAATCCGGTCTTCGTTATCATTCTGCTCTTTTTAAAGAACTTTTCGAGCGCTAAATAAGTAACAAACAGAATTTTACGCTAATTTCGAACAAACTATATTAATTATAAGCCTCCTTAATTTAATATTCGAATCGTTGAAACTACTTTAAATTTAGCGCTTTAGTTTAAATTTAACTGATTTATTTGCAAGTACAGTATATCCTCTTCTGTTCGATTATTAAATAAATCTTATAGTTTCTGTCCTGTCTGTGTTGACATTTAGCTCCCTTTAAAGTGTTTTTCGTGCTCTAAATAAGTAATAAACAGAACTTCTACGTCAATAAACACAACAAAAATGGTGAAAATACTTAAATTTCGCGATATACGCTTATAACTGATAACCGGCTGTTATCAAACTTTAGAGCTTAATCAAGAAAAAGCTTGATTTTTTTTTTATGTTGTAAAATCTGTTAAAAATGTAATTATGAGAAAATTTACTTATAACAGACTGTAAACAAGATTTAAAAAAATAAAAGATTATAAATACGAAAATAAAAATAAAGATAAAATTGATATATATCAACAAGAAATTCAAAAAAATGTTCATTCAAACTTTTAAATGAAGGGAAAAACTGAATGACTCACCATATGCCATTTTTAACATGAAAAAAGAATACAAAAATCAGTAAATAAACGCTTGGAAAATTTTAATCAAATTTTAAAGAGGCTATTTTGACTCTCATCAGGTTTTTTTATACGTTATACCTGTTTGCTAGATTGCCGCGTTAAACTGCACAGATACTAAAGAATTATTCGCCGATATAGCCTTTTTTTTCTTTTATCTGCCTTTACGTAACGTCGATTTCTCGACATTTTTCTCCAAATTTCGAAGTATATTCATCGGTTATTAGTTTGCATCCGATTTTCTTAAGGAGATGTATATAAATGCAGTTTAACGTTCAAATCGAATCAACTTTTCGATACGCTTACGCCAGACTGATAACAAGTTAACCCACCAGTAATTATCAGCGTATCACCTTTAATTATTGTTTATCGTTAGATCGAAATGTTAATAAATTCGACGTTGGGACGTTAAATCCGAAAACAAGAGCTTCATCATTACATCCACCTTCGAGAATACTTTTTCTTCTTAGCCAGATAATTCCCAGTAATATGCCAACTTTTTCAATAAAAAAAAAAGAAAAGGAAATATTTCTGATGATCTAAAAAGCTTCGGTTTTCGATTTTTCTCCTCCCAGAAAATGTCTGGAGACTTCTAAAGATATTCCAAACTCTTACTCCGTCTTTACTTATATCAGGAAGAATGCAACTTTGCAGAGGCTAAAAAACACTTTAGGACGTTTTAAAAATTTAAATATTTTTATTTATTTTTTCTGGGTAGTACGCAATTAGTTATTAAAATATTTTCCGAACAGGAATATTGCTAATCGAAAGCAAGAAAGACGTCGGTTCTTCGGTAGGAATTTCTTTTTTTTTTATATATGTTAACTAAATGCCGCGGTGTCGATTCTTCTCGGCGATTCTTAAGTCGAAATCGAAATTTTATGAAAATCGAAGCTCTATGAAAATTTTATGAAAATCGAAGAGAGAATGTAAGATCTCTAGATCTAAAATTGACTTCTCCAGAGAAATTTTTTTTTCCTTCCTCATTTTTACATTGTCTGCTCTATTCGCGGGAGTATATTACTTCTTTGCAAACATCGTAAAACCATGAACAAACGGGATTTTATGCAAGGATAAAAAAAAACTATGCTTAATATAATTCGTGGCCCGTCATTACCTTTGTATATATATATATATATATATAAGATTTCTTTGGCTTTTTGGTTATCTTTAAAAAAATGAAAATCGAAGAGAGAGAGGGATTTCCGACATTTTAACTGCTGCAGTCTCTCTTTTTGATTAACCGAAATTCGACTTTCTTCAATAACTCGATGCCACACAAAAACTTAAAGACCATTCTTCAAATTAGGTAATTTTTATGCTCCCGACCGATATCGAAGAACAGAAAGAAAAATAATCATTAAAATAACATTAAAAATTGTTTCCTTAAAAAGTTATTCCCCGTTCTAGTAATTTATGTACGGCTTCGAAATTTATTAACTTTCTAGAGAACTGTTTTTCGATTCTGAAAATTCTTCGTTTTAACGATAATTATTTATTTCTGTAAGAGCATTTCTTTTTTTATAAACTTTTTAACAAGAAAACACTTTGCACAAGTTCACATTAGATCTACCTGTCTGGAACTCTACAACATTCAAGAGAGTTAGTTTGCTCGAGATCTATTCGATTCGATGCGAAAATCGATTAGATACATATTCGATACATAAAAAGAATCAAATCCTAATTCGATTATAATCTCAAATCAATTCTAAACTCGAATTTTGTCATAATATTCGAGTATGTATATCACGAAAAACCGAATCAACTATAGAGCGTAATGAAAGAGATCCTGATGCTTTACTTTGAAACAAATTTGATCAAATCTTATAGAATATGTAAACTAAACTTTATATTTTTTATCTTAAAACTATATTATACACATAAACATAACTTGCTGCTATTTATTCTACCTGGAATGCACCCATCATTTCGTAGTGATACAACCCAAACATTTGAATCCAGTTCTCTACTATTATCTAAACAACGTAGTCAAAATGAGGCACGTTTGCCATTTATTCAGAGCTTATCCTTTAAATATGACACATAACATGATATACTATTCATAATTTTTCCATTCTTTAAGATATCCAGCTACTATTATGCATAATAGTTTTGTATGCAGCACGCCATTTATCATGGTTAGAACCACCACTTAAAACGGGAAAATTAAGGCCGCCCATTATTTTTGAAGGAAATTTTCAGTGTGTTATGACAGATTTTTATATTTTACATATTTGTGGCGCAAATGTCCTCCGTAAGATTCGGTGATCTACCGCTCCGATAATTCGCAACACGTGTTTGGAGAAGCATTACCATTTTTTGCATAAATTTTTACGTTAATTGGGTTAATAAAGATATTTTATGCACTGTTGAGTTATCCTTACGGCTTATACAGTTCACGTTTCCTCATTAAAAGGAAGGCTATAAGGAGGAACCTTAAGATGATCCGCTATAAGGAAGAGAAGTAAAAAAAACTCCTTAACGTTTCTGGATATATCTTGAAGAGGAATATTGGCATGGAACACGACGTATCCTCTTTTCTTTCTAAATTATTCAATTAAATTATGGATAAAATTCTGGTCGGCATTATAAATTTATAAACATCTAGGCTCCAAAGTGAATTCTTTCATAAATATCTATATAGGGTACATGAACATTTTTTTCTTCTTTTTTTGTTTTTAGTCTGAATTAAACAAAGGTTACAAAGTAACAAACTGGCATGAAAGAGATGCTTACTTCATTTTGAATTCGAATTTATCTAAAGAATAATTCTATAAAATCGTGTTTTGGATATTTTTCTAATCCAAAAATCGATAGAAAAAAATAAATAAAATACAGATATATATATATATATATAATATATATAAAAAAGACTAAGTGTGAGTAGACATGAAACATTATTTTCAAGAAAAGCAATAAAGAGGAGAAGAGAGAAAGAGGAAAAAAAAAGGAGTAAACCGTTGTTGCAGTTTGTGCACTTCGGTAATACATCGACCGTTATTTATAAAAGAATTTCTACTAAAAGATGTTTCCAAAATGCTGAGATAATTATGATTTCTTTAATAAACAAAATGGGCATTCTTTCGGAACGTTAAGATACAACGAAATAACATCAAAATTAGGAATCTTAAACGATAAACCAACCTTCCACGTACATACGCAACACACACACACACAATTATAATTGCTGTCCTTTATTACCTCGAATATTTATTAATATTCTTTATTAAACTCTTTAAATACGATTCAACACTGCATTTTCCACGAAAATTGCTTAATGTTTTTCTTAATAATTAAAGGAATAAAATTAATCAATAAAACTTAACCAAAACTATCAATTCCCCGTGTTAAGTTTAATTATATAAATTTCAAAGTGCTCTGCCGCTCTGCTTTTCTTTTAATTCTGTTAACTGTTTATTAACAGAAAACTTATACCTTAAACAAACATCTGTAGAAAATATATATGAAAAGATATTTTTCCATTTTAAATTTCAAAAAAATAAAAAAAAAAATATTCTAGGAAAGAAATTTAAACTAGGGCCTGCCATCTATTAAATCTGCTTATGGAAGAAGAAGAATTTATTTTATTTTTAATTTTAAACTTGGTAAAGATTTTTGAGTAGGAAACAAATCGAGGAAAGATATTTTTTCCGAATTTTTGCTCACTGTTACTGTATATTTTTCAATGGAATTTTAATAATTACAAAACTCCAAATGTTTATATAATAAATAAAACTTCAAAACTATCGATTTAAACATAAAACACTCCCATGAAAGATTAATGATAGTATGACCTCGAAATTACCTTAAAAACAGCAATTGCCAGATCAATAAATTAATTTTCATCAATGCACACTTTTATTATTATTATAATATTTTTTTTTTCTTCCTCTTTCTCCTCCTCCTCCTCCTTCTTCTTCTCACTTTTACATTAAAGAATGTCAAACAAATTTGTCATTCGTCGATAGTAAAAATTTATTTATTTTACCAATACCTAAAATTGGCATTAGCTAACGAAATTAATTGGAAAACAGCGAAATGGGATAAAGAAGAAGAAGAAGAAGAGGAGGAGGAGAAAGTAAAAAAAAAAATCTTCAATAACAAGCAAAGTAGCTTTTGTAAAAATACTGAAAGAGGAAGTTTCGGCTTCATTATCTGTGTTGTTAGCAGAAAATTCTGTAAATCCTTGCCATTTCACAGAACATAACTGCTCTTCGACAATTCGTTTAATCGAATTATTCTCCAAAACCTTTTTTTTAATCTTTTTTTTTTTTAACTGCTCTTCAGCCAATTACTCAATACTTCTCTATCACAATAATAATAATTCTTCTATTATAAGATACGCATTTATCAGAATATGGGATGCGAAAACAAAGAGAGAACATTTGAATATTGCTAAACAGTTTTTTCTGCTGTAAACAAATTAGGAACGGAGTTAAATAAAAGATGAGAAGATACCTCGCAGATGCATTCCGAGTGGTTTACTTAGGTAGAAAAAAAAACTGAAAAACTTTTATAAAATTACAAAATGGATCCAGATTCGAAGTGGAATGTTATATTTCGTGTCAAAGTATTGTTATTACAGATAAAGAAGCTACTTGAAGGATGTCGAAGAGCTATGTTTAGATGTTGAGAATCGTTAGTATGTTCGAAACACTTTTACTTACGTTTAAATATTGAGAATAACGTTAAATACTTTCAGGTATTGAGAGTTATGTTACCTATGTTTAAGTACTGCCAACCAGTAGCAAATTCACATCAAAAGCCTTTACATTATCTACGATTAGATGTTTAGAGGTAGCACCACGTTAAATACATTTACTTATGTTTAGGTGTTAAGAATTATGTTACATAGGTTTATATGTTAGGAATTATGTTACTTATGTCTAGGTGTTGAGAGCTACAGCATATTGAAAAACTTTTTACCTATGTTTAGGTGTTATGAACTATGTTACCTATGCTAGGTGTGGAGAACTAGCAGCATGTCTCAAGACCTTTACTAATGAGAACTAGCAGATGTCGAAAGAACTTTACTTGGGTTTAGACATTGTGAATTATATTATCTATGTTTAAATGTTGAGAATTAGCAACATGTCTTAATAACTTATATTTAGATATTGACTACTTGGAAGATATCAAAAAATTTTTATATTTTAAAGTGCTGCAAACTAGTAGCGAGTTCAGTTAGAGACACCTTTATGGCTATCTATGATTAGGTGTTAAGAAGTATGTCGAAACAATTTTACTCATATTTATGAGTTGAAAAACTACTAAATATCTCGAAAAATTTTACGTTTAAGTGTCGCAAACTAGTAGCAAGTTGAAGAGTCTTTACGTTAACTGAACTGGCGTATATTGAACTATTCGTTGTTTTCCATTAAAATAACCTCCTAGAGTGTATCAATAACAATAAACGGACATAACAATAACGAAAGCACGATATAAAGAAAACTTGCAATCCAAGAAACAAATTCCCAAATGGTGTATTTATCGACAGATTAAGCTTGTCTTCAACCACTCCTGTAATTGCGATACATCGGCAACAATGCCAAAACAAACAGGAGAACCAAACGAACGTTATTGGGGTCGCTACCGCAAACAGTACGGGAGTAACAATCATCGAACCGTGACAAGGGGGTTGGAAGAAAACCGGGGGGATGCCAAGGCAAAGAAAGCACGCGCAAAGTTAATTGTTGAGAAAAACTGCTACTTTCTGGGACACCTGGTTAATACCACCACGATGTTTCGGGATAAAGCGGAGGAGAGAGAAAGAGAGAGAGAGAGAGTCGTGTCCCGAATTTTTAATATATTCCGGGCGTTTATTAAACCCGAAATGTTTCCTCACCCCCATATGGGTTAAAAACAAACACTTCCGACTCTACTGATATATAACTTATATATTTTTCTTCTTGTTATAACACCGTTATTCTAGATTAAACGTTACTTACGGGCCTGGTGAGTTTTCTTTCATTATTTCTTCCATTCTGCAAACAGGCAGTGAGAGAAGACTGATAAACTTCGCAGGGGGGTCTTTAAGATTTCTTATTTAAGTCTCACGTTCGCCTAGGTATATGGGAAAATGTCTGTTGAGGTGGATCGCTAAGCAGCCAAGCGTTCTCGAGATAACAGCTTTCTCCACCGCAGGAAATCACCGATACCTTCTTACAGACTAGTTTTCCTGATAGATCCTCTCCGCTTAATCCAACACGCTCACTTGACCGCGACCCACATCCACGCAAGTTTTGTTCTGTTTAAAAAAAAAAAGAAAAGAAAACAATATACAGTACAAGATTATTTTTATTCGGTAAAACGAATTGTCATGCACCGTGGAACAAAACTACCAAACGTTGAAGTGGTGCTTTTAAATGCAACGATTGAGATACGAGATTTTTATTCGATGGAGCATCGAAGATCTTTAAATTCCCTTTTGCTTCTCCTTCTGGTTAAGAGGAGGCGACGAAAGGAGAAACAACTGTCTGCTGGCTGACGGAACATCTGTATATCGATCTGCTAGTTCCTGACAGGTTATTGGCGGCCCATCCACCCTACTACCCCCTATTGTAGTGACAGTGGCCCATTCAACAGGATCTAACGACTAAAAGGTAGCGACTGCCAACAGAACACAACACGATCAAAAGCTTCAGTTTTAATGCGATACGAATGTCGCTCGATATAAATGCACAAATTCTCGAACGTCAACAGGGAAAGAAAAAATCGATATCCAACGTTGTATTACAGACGATTGGTACTGTAGATGGTTATTCGTGACTTGAGGAAAGCGGACGTGAATAGAAACAAAATGTTTCGAAACGCGATCGATAATTTTCGTATAACAATTAAACAAGAGCCGCGAGTTTCCAGACAGCAGCAGCAGTTTACTGTTCTCCAAAATATTCCTTAATATATATATATATATATTTTTTTTTATTTTCTTACCATTCCTTTACACATTTCCTCACAGCAAATACCGCGGTTTGTAGAGACAAGAGCAAAGCAGATTGAAATATTAGTAGAGAAACAAGGCATAGCAGTGTCCATGCAGTACAACCAATTATTCTTAACCATAAACAATTAGCTGGCCTCTTTAAAACTTTTTACTGTCATTCTGTTTGTCTAATTCTAGTCGAAAATACCATACAGAGAAAAAATATAATAAAATCAAATGATTAGTGGATGAGAAATATGCTGATTTTATAGTTCAATTGAATATGATAAAAATTAGGAGAAATGTAAATTTTCTTTAAAAAAGTAAGAAATTAAAAAGAAACAAATAAAAACAGAGATAAATATTTAATAAAATACATAAAAATTATTTCATTTTAATTAAAAACAATGTTGTTATAGAAGAAAAACAAAGTATACAAAATTGAATTTATTTATAGGGCCAAATTTGCCAAAATTTGAAATTTTTTTATATAGTTAGAGATGATATAAGGACCATATCTTGAAAATTTTAAATAGCTATCTTTAAATATAATGAAAATATCACAATTTATAAAAATATTAATATTTTTAATAAAATTCTGAATTTTTAATGCAGCATAAATGCAAATCACATTACAGATTCATGCATTGCCAAGTATTAAACTTAATAAACACAAAGCTAAAGGAATTACATACAAAACAAATGCTGCTGGTACAGATAGTTCTCAGTTTATGAATTCATGGATTTATTTATTTATTTTTTCAAATATAAAGTATCAAAAAAATCTAAACATTAACTGCAATAAATAAATTCTAAACATTCATACATTCATAAAAGGCATTTAAACTTGCATATGTGGCTGTACAATACAGTATAACTGGTTTTGTATCAGAAACTCTGTTGTCTGCTTTAAAATCAGAAAATTCAAAATGGAGCCAAGGACCAGAAATAGCATCTCCTCTGGCTTTATCAGCATATTATGTAAATAACTTCTATTCCAGAATTATTCATAAGATAATAATTCATCTGCATTAAAGTTCATCTATTTATCTATCAATTACAATGAAGAATAAACTTTCTTTAACATTAATATGATATAAACAATTTCTTCATTATTATAATTTGCCTGATTTTAAAGGCTATATTTTCACTTATTTAGATAAATAAATCATTGTTTAATAATATACTATTGATTCTGTTTTCTTAATTTTATTATGATCAAATTTCCTTGTTCAGAACATTTAACATTATGTCTGTGGGGAATTGATTCTTGTTTGAGTTCTTACTTAATGCACTTGATCCAGAAAAGAATTAGCTTGTAAAAGATAGGAACTACTTATACATCAGACCATTGTGTATGAACTGCAATACATGTAAATTTTATTGAATAATCATAGAACTCACCAATTACATCATATGTATAAGTCAAGGACTATCTCTTCAGAAGAATTTCAGTAATCTAGAAATATGATAGTCTAACATCTGATGATATGAAAATTTAAATGCTGATTCAAAAATATTCAACCATTATCATAATCCAATTGTTTTGAAAGCTGTTAAATATCAATTATTTATATTTTATTTCTATATCTAACATTCAGTAGCATATCATATTTGTTAATCTGGCCTTGCTAAAATCCTAATGATGCCGAATTGTTGAATTATTATTATTATAATACATCAGTGTGGGCACAGAGTATCACCGGGGCAAAGTGCTATGTCGGACATGAGTCAAGACATAGCAACTTGTGATGTTTAATTGTGAGTTAATTAACTGTCTGTGTCAGTGCTGAGAAACTTTTTTGGTGATCGACGAATGCTGAAAACATTTGATCGCATGACCGATGGCGTGCATACGATTCCTCACATAACATTCTTAATATTGAACTGTAATAGCAGATACATTACTTGTGTTGGTGGTTTTCAAGGTCCATCACTGGGGGCCTGCCTGTGGGCTCTGACACAGAATCGGAACTGCTTCGGTGGTGTCCACATCCATCACTGGGGACCTGCGGTGGGACCCGCATACGGACTCGTCTGCCTCATTTTCAGTACTTTCACTTCCTCTTTTTGCTTTCGCGCTTTTTCTTTTCGGGGATAAGTTTCACATAACCGCAATTGGGATCGGGACAAAAAAAAGATCACTTAATTATCAGTTCATCTGATGAAGCATTATTCGTTATGTTGCCATCGCTACTAATGATACATTGGCACGATCATCCATAATTCTAGCTATTATAAATGGCATTGTGGATCGTTTTGAAATAAGTGTTTAACAAAGTACAATACAATATTATTATTAAGAATGTTGTTATAAAACGCCTGGTGATCGACGAATGCTGAAAACATTTGATCGCATGACCGATGGCGTGCATACGATTCCTCACATAACATTCTTAATATTGAACTGTAATAGCAGATACATTATTTGTATTTAATCACACCAAAACAATACATTGTTTAATATATCAGCAAGATGGCCACAGTGAGAGCATGCTGTGCTCTCTCTCTCTTTGAAGAATCTCATGTCCGTAATTCCGAATCACGCGACATAAATTCGGGGAATGGTGGAAATTCAGAATGTACGTAAGTCCAAAGCACCATAACTCGGGGTATTCCCATATTAAAGAATATAACATAATGTATTTAACCAGTAAGATGGCAAACAATACAGCTAAAAATCTTTGCAGGATTTCTTTACTTTAATTAAAAATTTCAGATAAATTATAGTCACTTCACACACACAATGGATCAATATTTTTCAATTATTTTTATACAATTTTAAAATGTAGTTGAAAATGATAAACATATTTTACTAAATTCATAAATATTTCCTAAGAAATCTCATTCAAAAGTGGTGATACGATTTTAGGATTTATACAAGTTAAATTAATAATGCACTGTTTCATTCTTGCAGGCCCAATTTAGATTAATAATGATATTATTACTTTTATTTCTTCATACACTAATAATAATTGATTTTTCTTAAAAATAATATGTACCTGTGAATATCCAGCTGTCAAATTCCGTGCTGGAGATTGCTGTTGCTGAGCTTGAGAATATGACCGTTGAATATACTGTTGGCCATACTGAGCAGCATGTTGCTGTGAACCCTGAGGATTTGTTTGATGAGATGATTGTTGTCCTGGAGACAGGTACCCACGTTTCATAGCTGGATCCGGTATATTACCACCCTAAAAATATATTAAAATTTATTATTGTAAGAAAATTTAAAAAATGATTCTGATATATTACAATTATAAATAAATTCATTAATTTTCAAACTCCTTCAATTTGCAGCATTATTTTTCAAGAATCCATTAATGATTATTCATTATCATGTAAAATAAGTCCTGAAAATCACAATAAAAATTAAAATTATTAAGTAAATTAACCAATTCAAACACTGCTTAACACCTTATACACTTAAAGTTCAATATCATTAAAGCACATTACAGCAGTTACAGAAATATGTTTTATTACGTATTTCTGTAACTGCTGTAATGATATTGAACTTTAAATTATTAAGTATTTAAATTAAATGAAATATTTAAAACTTCAATTTAACAAACTAATAGAAAACAGTAAGCTGTTTAATGGCAAATAAATTAAATGAAAATAGTTCCATCTACTTTAGTTATGTATGCATGCATGCATGCAAGCATGTACACTAATGTTCAAAGAAAGTGCATCAAGCTTTAAAATTATAAGTACAGGTTTCACCTGCTTTATGAAAATAGAGCATTTCTATTTTCATAAAGCAGCCTATTCCTAATTTAAATTCCTAAGCTAAAAAAGACAAAGTGAAGAAGCAATTACTATTAATATATATGGGGAAATTTTTTGTAAGTTCCCAGATCCAAAAAAATAACCTATAAAATCATACCAAACAATGCAAAGCTAAAGTAACATTAATAAATAATAAAAGCAGAAATAATATGATAAATACACAGCCTATATAAAGGAGAAATGAAGTGGATATATTGTAATTTTACTTATGCACTACTTATGTTTTCAGTTAAGCCATTATACCATGCATAAGATACATTAGATATATTTAGATATACTACATTTGGCAGCAATAACTTTCAGAGATCCTCATAGAATGGGGTCAATACCCATGAGAGGGTCAAATGGAAAGTTGAAAAATGGGTTCAACAATGTGGAATCAGACTCCACCTGAAAAACTAAAGGTATGAGATCTGGAATTGAAGCTGGATCCTTCAGAATAATAAGTTATTGCACTACCATGTGACCATTCAGCAGATTTTTTCCAGAAAAGCAAAAAGCCTCTTCAGTTTTATTTTGGTTAGTAAAACACAGGTATTAATGTAGGCCTTTCATAAAAGCAAAATGAGTTCTAAGTAACATGCTTATAAAGCGAGGGAAACCTGTATTGTCCAAATAATCTAATGGCCGTATTCTCAATGACGAATTAATTCTCAGATCAAGATCACTTCTATTTTTCGTATTTGCCACAACAAATTTCATGAATTAATCTTCAACTACCCAGGGGTTATTTAACCTCTTCTATCGGGGAGGGGTTAAATAACCTCTCGCAGATGGAGATTAATTCACGGAATTTGTTATTCAGAGTACGAAAAATAGGAGTGATCTTGATCTGAGAATTAATTTGTTATTGAGAATACGGCCGTAAATACAGTAGATCCTAATTAATCAGAATAGTCATGAAATTGATTCCTCCAGATAATCAATTCCCCAGATAATGCACAAAATATTCAGAAATTGGAATTATGGATAATATACATTTAATATTAAAAAAATAAATAAATTATATACATACATATATTCAAATGTTCTATTATTTATTAAAAAAAAGAAATAAGAATTTTATTTATTTGCAGCAAGAAATTACTGCAATATTATTAATTTTAATTTGATTCCAGTTTTGATTGCTAATTATCTAAGATAGTGGTTTCTAAACTTTTTGTATTTGTGGCCCCTTTTTTTCATAAAAAATTGATAAGCCTCCTCATTTTCATAACAATCTAAATTTTATAAATACTTTCCACTTACAATTTAATACTACAAAACAATATGCCATATCTTGAATGAATAAATAAAGTTCTTACATAAAAAATATATATTTGTTATGTTGTAATTTTTTTTAATATAATTAAATCTTACAAAAAAAAAAAAAAAATAAAGGAAAAAAAAAAAAAAAACAGAATACATGTTTAATACAACATAATATTTAATGCAATAGGTGGGCATGTTTTTTTAGCACAAATTCTCTCAAATCAGGATGTCACTGAAGATATCGCTACTCACAATTCTTTTTCAATCACTAAACAGATCGATATTTTTGACTTTAATTAATTAAAACAACTACTGCAGAAAGTTTCTAGGTACATGGATATATGTATTTGTAACCCTTTGCATATTCATTTTTTTCAATACCAATTTGAATTTACTTTTTGCTTGTTTGTCTTAAAAATGATGCTTTTGTTAATTCTTGCACACCTCCCTTGCCAACCCACTCCACTAGGAAGGAATGTCCACAGTTTGGAAAACCCTGATCTAAGATATAATACAAAAACTAATTTGAGAAATTTAAAAATTTTTCATATATAACTTCAATGAAAAAAAAATCAATAATTAAACATCTTGGTTGCAGATTAACTTGGTTTAATCCACAACCCAGAATGATGTTTAATTATTGATTTTTCATTTATTCAGATTTATGTGGATAATTCAACCCTAGAAAATAAGGTGTCTACTGTTAAGAGTATATGGCAATATTTCTTACAGACAATCTGGCACCAGGTTATTTTGCGCCCTAGGCAAAGTTTACAAGTATGCCCCTTATTTCACAACTTGGCACCTACTAATCTATTCTCGGACTGGCCAGTGTTGCCACATGCCAGACGTCCCCTTTTTCCCACATCCGTCTCCAAAAATCCCCACTTTCTCCACATATTGCTTGGAAAATACCCACTAAATACCCCACATAAACTAAAATGTTTACATAATAAAAAATAATTGATATTAAACAAAATAAAACTGTCTTTCAGGTTAAATTAATAGGTATAGTCCCAAGGCAAAAATGAAAGCTGGAGGGATTTTTAACAATCCTTCTAAACATATTTTCTTTATAATTATTTTGAAAATTCTCTTTTATAATTCATTTACACAAAAAAGTTATAAAATACTGAAATTTAATATTTTAAAATGTTAATCTTAAACGAATTTTGAATAGCAGTAAGTTCAAATCATTTAGGTAAGGAACAAAAAAAGAACCAAGAGTTAAATAGTAAAATAGCGTGATGTGTGAGAAATAAGGAAAAAGAATCAATACCTAAATCATATATCACTATTTAATTTTGATATTTTAGTAAAGAATGAATAAATCATAGTTTGAAGTTTTATGCCTCTTCATGGCTTGCACCCTAGGTGGTTGCCTAGTTTGCCTAAATGGTAGCACTGCATTTGCTTACAGATTGCAACAAATAAGAGTGGAATATGTAAGTGATGATATTATAATATTTTGCATCAGCTGTTACTTTCAGCTATATAAGCACACTCTGCAAGAGTTGCAGTCATTGCTTGCTTAGGTCAGGATGGCAACAAAAAAATATTTATTAATAGTTTTGTCTTAACTACTAAACTAAATATCATTTATTTATTATTTCTAGTTGTGATACCAGTCATTAATGTAACATACCATTGTGAAAAAGAATTAGAAATGTGAAAATTCTCAGGTGATGCACTTTCTTTAAACATATAATAAAACTTTACAGCACTTAAGCAAGGTTAAATTTTATTTTGGTAAAGCTTTTTCTTTAAACATCAGTGTATGTATATGTTGGGAAAAATGTATATGTAGGTATATATGTAATGTATGGTTATCTACTGCAATTAAAATCTCCAATTCATATAAATTTCTTAAAACACCAAATATGAAATTAAACAATTTATTATTTGATTACATTAGAAGCTGTCATCATATGATTATTCACTTCATTCTCTGTGCATTTGTACAGAATATAAATAGAAAATCCTGATGACATCTAATAACTATGATAGCCTATCTCTTTTTGGAAAGATCTGAGAGTTGATGTCCAATAGTATTAAAATCTTTTAATTCATTCATACAGATACAAATAGGCTTACTAATCCGATTTTGCTGAATCAATCAGCATTAGTCTAATTTGCCAATATTTCTAGATTTTTTTAATTGAGAATAACTTATATATTGCATTTTAGAAATGCAATATATGAGTTACTCTCTGCAATTTGAGATTTTTCTGCAAAGTTAATTTATGTTTAAATGCAGATTAGTTATTTTGTGAATACATTTTAGAAATGTTCAAGAATTAAAGATGTTATAGTTCTATAAAATTGGGAACCATTTGTCTGCTATCTGAGAGCTGGAATAAATATCTATGAAGCTTTTCATATGCAAATATTATATAAAAAAATGACTATAAAATTGCACATTAATAAGATAGATGAAACTTTTAGAAAATTATTTATAAGCTTAAAAAGCAACAAACCTTTAAGCACATTATTACCAATTTATTGATGCATTAACAATAAAACAAAGTAAAAAATTAGGAGAGATATCCAAGGTAAACAAGATCCAGGATTAGAAAAATATTTGCTTATATAACTTGACTTACATGCTTATATAACATGACCACAAAAGATAATTTTAATTAAAAAAAGTACTTTCAAACCAAAATGTTCATCTTCAATTCCATACAATACATATAATCAAACATCAATAAAATTTAAATTATATTATGTGTTGTCACATAATGCTACAAGAAAATATTGGTTATAATATAAACAAAAATATTAATAAATTACATATAATAAATAAATAACAAATCATAACAGTTTGTTTAATCAGAATTTTCCATTGTTCATTGAGTATTTCTGTATCTTTAATAGTGATAACATCACAATCTTTATTTTGTTTTATGACATTAAGTTTTTCTAAAAAATCTGCTGAAATATGGCACAGACCAGGATCAATAAATCTAGCATTATCCCAAAGAATGCTGTAATTCTCATATGCTTTTTGGCACAAAATATTATTCTGTCATACCTGCCAATAGAGATTTTGAGCACTTACATTTTTCACTTTTATCAAAATTTCCATTAGCTATAATAAAAAATATGGATTCCAATTTAAAAAATTTTACATAAAGGTTCCTAGCATCCAGATCTCAATCCAGCTCTTCAACCCCAATTTTTCAATATGGCTATATTGTAAATTAATCACATTTTGGAGGGTAAGGCTCACTTCCAGATCTACACCTCCATTTTTTTCAGGAATATGAGCATAGTCTGTTGAAATCTATCCTTCAACTTTTCTCTTCATTACACCAGGAATGTGGGGGTTCCACAGGTACCCTGCAACTTAACTGTCATTAAGAAGTAATATAAAGTCACACAGATTTTTTTAATTGTGCCATAGTTTAATAATTTTTGGTAAAAAGCAGCATAAAAAAGTGTAAAGAAAGACAAATAATATCTCAAACAATCAATACTTGCCATTATTTAGCAATTTCATTAAATATCTTTTGCAAGAAAATATTAATCATAATAATTCAATATGATCATTAATCAAAAGCAAATGATATAATATGGTATTGCATGTGTCAATAAAATAAATAAAACATAACATAAAAGCAATTGAATTCTACGAAAATGATATTTCATAATATTCATAAAAAATTAGACATCACTATTTGTCTAAGAATGGTTAAATGGTAAAGAATTGGATTATAGTTTGGTTAACCAGGGTTCAATTCCAGATCTCCCATATCATAATTTTTATATTTAGCTCTGAGTCTATGAACTCAGGATTAATTGTAAAATAATTATCATCATGGAAATGTTCAGATAAATCAAATTAATATATTTTCTGTTTCAATCTTAAGGATCCAGAATTGAATAAATTTTCCATTTGAAATATATAGTTTATAAGGATTCTGAGTGGTATAAACAAGATAGACAATGATATTGGCACCAGTTATATTCCTCATATTAATAATTCATGCTTTAAATCAACTCTTGAAACATTCATACATTACAAATTTCTCATAAAAATGGGACAAAACCAAAAATTGATTTTCAGTGTATAAATTATATTTGCTCATAAATTTATAAAAATCAACACAGCACATTCAACAGTAGGATTACAACATTAAACATTTTTAATTTCCAATAACATTTTCAGTATACAACGATACTATTGTCAGTTGAGCAATACATTCTAAATAAAAACTACAAATGAATGCAGTAAAATAGAACAGAATACATTTAAAAAATTAATTTATAAACATAAAATTAACTGAATAAACATAAAACTTAAGGAGAACCTCTTTTTAAATGTATTTTTAAATTAATTTTTTAAATGTATTTTGTTCTATTTTACTGCATTCGTTTGTAGTTCTTATTTAGAATGTACTGCTCAACTGACAATAGTATCGTTGTATACTGAAAACGTTATTGGAAATTAAAAATGTTTAATGTTGTAATCCTACTGCTGAATGTGCTGTGTTGATTTTTATTAGTTGTCACTTGGAAATTAAGCAGTTTGTTAGAATTCTACAATTATACTTTGCTCATAAAATCAGGCTCTCAAATATAGGGGTCTTGTAAACTAGATTTGACCTGTATATGCAAAAAAAGTATTGGGAAGTAATCATTTGCTATAATTATCACACTTAACTTGATAATATATAAATTAATCACACCATCTAGAAAATCTGGTTTTTGAATCAGATAATATTCTCTGCAAATAAAAAAATTTTTACTATATATTTTAATAGATTTTGTAATTCAGTCCCCATTAATTAAAAAAAAAAAACATTATATTTCAGTTCAACATAAATCTTTTCTTAAATCAACAATCCACATGCTGACAATGACAAGAGTTAAATTACTTTTGTTTATGAATGACTAGAAGTGGTTACTGTCTACCAAATTGGAAAGTAAAGAACAACATTACCCAACACAATAATTCTAAAAACAAAATGTCTGGATTTTAATTCAACAGTTTCACTAAAAGTAAAAAAGTCTCACATTGCTCAAAATAAAAAAAACCTTTTTCAATTTTTTTATATTTATAAAATATATTCTAAAACAAATATTAACTTATTGTATTATATATTGTATTTGTAAATAAAATAAGTATCTGATCATAAAATTCAGCATGTCTTCTGAATAATTCCAAGAAAATTGTTTTATTTTATTTTTGGTTTTAGATAAATGAATAGCATATATTTTAAGTGCCAATACTTGAAGGATATTTTGCAAAGCCATCTATGAAAAGAATCTGGCAACATCAGTGGCTTCATCTTTTTTGGCACGCAAAAAAACAGAAAAATGGTTTCCGGAGAGAGCCATCAACTACCAAGCTGGATTGAGTTGAATTGTGATTGAGATAAAGTATTAGACTGTGTGCACCACTAACTTTGTATATCACCTGATTCAGTTATTAAACAGTTGTTTTGTTTAATGATCTTAGCATAATTCCTAACAATACTGCAAAAATTTATGGTGCTTTATAAAAAAAAATAGTTAAAATATTTTCTTAGCTTAGCCTATGCAAATATAAACATCTTTTGCTCTATCATACATTTCAGCACAAACTGAGTTTAGATATTGATCAAAATTTTAAAATCAATCTAATGGAATAATTAAGTACACATTTTTTTATATAAATTTATTAGATTCTGATAAACAAGATCAAAATTTCAATTTATAAATCTTTGCCTTAAATAGGAAAAATCTACACAGCAAAAATTTCAAAGTCAAATAATATGTGCCTTTTTGATATAAAGAAATACATAAAGTATGCACACACTCATATTTCACTTATAAATTTTAAAATATTTAATATTTATTTATAATTTAAATTGCTTATTTCATTATGAATAAAATATACAGTAATTTGCTGCTATTTATAAAGGTTCAAAGAAACCAGATTGTAGCAGGAACATTTTTTTTGCAGTTAAAATTCTAAAATATTCTTATATTTTTCATCAATGTTAAATTATATTATATTATTTCAGAATACATTGTATCATACAACTAAATATTATTCTTAAAATTTTTGAAATTTCAGTTCTGCAATTATTCATTTTGCAGTAACTTTAATTAATTCATTTTTATATTTTACAATCCTAATAGACATGGATTGACTGGAAGAGCAATGTAAAAGGAAAAGCATTGCAAATTAAAAACCAGAAAACAAAAATATGGAAGCATTAAACAGAATAGTAGCAACATTAAAAAATCGGTAGAAGCTGGGGGAGAAAGACTCTGCAAATCATTGCAAAATGATTCAAATTATATTTTAAGAATGATTATATAGAGTTGTTAGATATTGATATTTATATATATAAATAAATATTTATATTTTGTGATATCAGTATTTAATGTGATAAATGAGGGCGGGTAGCAGCATTTACAAGGGCTGGATTTACATTCATTCCTGTTGTAGCTATCCGCAGAATATGTAAAAGAAGAATCTCCAAGGCAGGGTTGTAATTGACAGTGCATAACAGTTTAAATAATTTTCATTGTTTAATAAATACCAAAGTAATATATAGATAATACTATTTCATATTTCCCTTTTTCATAATGCTATTTTTTAATTTTTTTTTTATATTCCGAATTGTTTCTTAACTATTTTCATGTTAGAAAATGCACTTTCACACAAATATCTGATTGAACAGAGTTCTCGCACTATTTGGAATTTTCTAGAACATCTTTTTTCTGAAACATTCTAGAATGTTCCATGGTAGTATATAAACAAGTCGGGGTATGTGCTATAAGAAAATGCCAAATCTAGTCCTCTCACTCTACTCTACCATGACCAACCAATATCCGCTAACCAAAGAGCAAGTTCGCCTGCTCCTCCTTTATGACTATTATTCCAACAAAAAAGCAGCCAATTCTATCAACAACATCAATGCTGCGTTCGGCCCGGACACTGCCGCCAGAAGAACTGCATACGATTGGTACAAACGCTTCAAAAGTGGAGATCAGGACTTCGAAGACCGACACTCCCTGTCTTCTGGGGTCTAAAGGAATCATCATGTTCGAGTTGCTGCCACAAAATACAACCATCAACGCAACTTTCTACTGCGAACAACTCGATCGTCTGCAGCAGAAACTGGCGGAGACCCGCCCGGAACACCAGAACACCATCCTGCTGCATGACAATGCACGGCCACATATGGCTAGGCAGACCCGCTAGAAGCTACTGGACCTGAACTGGGAGGTCTTGCCCCACCACCGTATAGCCCTGACATTGCATCTTCCGATTACCACCTGTTCGCCGCGCTCGACCGTCACCTGGCTGGCAAGGAATTCAACAATGAAGCCGACTTGGAGGCCAGCCTGACCAACTTCTTCGAGTCGCAGCCGCCAGAGTTTTATCGAGATGGCATCCATTCCTTGCAGAAGCGTTGGCAGGAAGTGGTCAACAACAACGGTGATTACATTGATGATTGAAGTCAATTCTGTACATAAAATTTTCTTGGCTAAATAAAATGCGTCCAAAAGTGCGAGAACTTTCTGTTCAATCAGATAAAAACTACCAAATAGTGATATTACTTTCCGATCAAACTCACAAAAGTTAGGAAAACGTTCGTTAAAGAAAGCTGTTTACCCAAGTGATTTGTTATGAAAAAGTCATTTTCTCACCGCTACTAATATTCCTACCAAACAGTGATATTACTTTCCGATCAAACTCACAAAAGTTAGGAAAAGCTGTTTACCCAAGTGATTTGTTATGAAAAAGTCATTTTCTCACCGCTACTAATAGTGGAGCCTCGCAATTCGACGTCCCACAATTCGTCAGTCTCGCAATTCAACAGTTGAGTTTCGCAGGAAGGTGCATGCGTTTGCTTGGAATTGTGTGATGTCATTTGTTATTTGCACAGTTATTTGTCAGTTCTTATTAGGCTGCTTGGTGTTTGTTCGTGTTGTTTGTTTTAATTTTCAATTCTGCATTTTTCAGAAAGTAAAAAATTTATACATCCGTAGTTATTATTATTTTTTGAGTGTAATTTAGAGATGGGTTCAAAGAGAACTGAACTGAAAAATAATTCAGGAAAGTATCAATAGAACTTGATTGAGTATAGGAAAGAAGAACTTGATTGAGCATAGAAAAAAAAAAGAAAGAAATTGTAGATAAAATGCAGAAAGGTAAAATAATTATTGATGTAGCTCAAGAGTAAGGTGTTTCAGAATAACTTGGCAACGTTTTGCAACAGAGAGAGAAGATTATGGGTGCTGGAATGTCTGCTGGAGCACAAAAAATTTCTGACAAGAATAGATCTTTAATCAATTAAGAGATGGGAAAGCTGCTTCTCACTTGGATTAGATAAAAAATAGATAAAGGGAGATCCAGTAATCAGGCAATGATCTATGAGAAGACTAGATTAATTTTCGCAAAAATACAGAAGAAAACTCCAGGATGCACCTCAGATCAAATTGCGAAATTTAAAGCAAGTCCAGGCAGGTTTCATAAATTCAAAAGTAGAACAGGATAAAGAAGACTTTATTCCAATATCCAAGGACTAATAAATTATGTTGTGTATAAAATAGTGTATTTTATAATTTAGTGTGTTATACAATATGTATTGTGTATAAAATAGTGTATTTTGTAATTTAGGTATACAATAGTGTGGTGTATAAAATAGTGTATTTTGTAATTTAGTGTGTTATACAATAGTAAATAAAGTAAATAATATAGTGTATCTCTCTCACCTTACCCGTAAGTTAGCCTATATTATTTACTTTATTATGTCTCTCTCACCTCAGCCATTAGGGGAAGTATATTTTGTAATTTAGTGTATTATACAATAGTAAAACACATATAATAAATATTTTGTAATTCAGTGTGTTATACAATAGTAAAACACATATAATAAAGTGCATTTTGTAATTTAGTGTGTTATACAAAATAGTAAAACACATATAATAAAGTAAATATTATTATACAATAGCAAACCACATATAATAAAGTAAATAATATAGTGTATCTATTGTATTGTGTATAAAATAGTGTATTTTGTAATTTAGGATATACAATAGTAAAACACATATAATAAAGTAAATAATATAGTTTATCTCTCTCACCTCACCCGTTAGAAGAGTGGGACGGGGACCTATAACGAATTAATCTATTTTACATAGTCTTAAGAGAAATTTTGTCCTGCAATTTGACAGTTTCTCAGTTTGACATTAGTTCGGCGACGGATTAGTGTCGAATTGCGAGGCACTACTGTATACTCAATTTTCATTTTCTATTTTACATTTTTTTCCACTCATTTCATAAATGCAACGAATTCATGGTAAAATAAAAATAAAATTAAAACACAATCTCATAACGGTCACACGATCACTGAAATGGTGAGTGTTAGAAACCAAAAAAATAACTAATATACAGTCACAATTCAAAACTTTAAACTAAAATAGCTAAAACTAAAATTGGTGTGATTGAAAAATCTTATAAAATGTGATGTCGTTGATAATCATCATTAAATAATTACTGATAATTAAGAAAAATTAATTGAGTTAATATAATTCAATTTTAGGATTCTTTTTATTAATCCAAAAAAAGTAATAAATAAAAGTGAAAAATATTAAAAAGTAATATTATAGTAATAAATAAAAGTGAAAAAAACATTAAAAAGTAATATTATATCACAAATTGTGAAAGCCTCGCAGGCCGCCTTTTGGATAGCCCTGCTCTAGAATATAAGAAATCTCATATCATCATAAATACAAAATTTCCATACAGTAAAGTAGAAATAAAAACATAAACAACATTTTTGTCTCAGTCTGGCCCACTCTCCCCTATATATGCACGTTTCAAAAAATAATTGAGATATTTTTATATGAAACAGAAAATATTTTATAAATATTAAAAAAGCATCACTGTTTGTATCTCGAAAATAAGTTTGTATTTTGAGGCCAAAGTGAGATATGAAAAAAGTTCATATGTAGAGCTGTTCGTAAGTCGAGGTACTACTGTATTTTCTTTCATATAAGTTTTCATGAAGTTATAAAATTCCTATATTTGTAACTGTCCTGTCTCTGTGGCAGAAGTCAAAAGTTTGAGTCCTAGATTGTATCTCAACTTTTTTTTTCCATTATTTAATCCAAATTGTTACTTCATTAATTCTTTCATTTAGTAGCAAAATGTTTTATGTTATGCTAAATGTATTATTATTAGCCGATGATGAAAAATTAAATAATAATTTTAGTTATTTTTTGAAATAAAAGAAATGTTTTAATTATATTAAAAAGGTATATGTGTTAATATATATTAAATAAATTTTTATTGTTAGTTATTCTTAATTAAAATTTGTTATTGGTTCGGGATTGAAATTTTTTATCAAAGTTATGAAACTAAATATAAGTGTGATCAAGTTTGATATAATGTTCTAACTAAATAAACCAAACATTAAGATAGAAATAATAATTTAAAAATAAAACACTACAATTTAAATTACTTTTCAAAACTTTATTTGCTAGACATTAATTTCTAAATTTGATTTTCAAACCAATAAAAAAATCAAATATTCTGCTAATTTCTTTTCATTTTAGCAGAAAGCTATTGAAGAAAAACAAATTACAGTATATACAAATGGATACTGCTGTCATAAAAGTATTGGAGTAATACACATATACAATCTAATATATGAAATCAGAAATTAATATTGAGAACAGATGCAGTACAATATAACTAATTCAATTAACTATCACTTTACTTCAATGATATTCAAGCCTTTCCAATAATTTATGAGGTAAACTTACAAAAAAATTTAAACAAAACCATTTTTTTTTGTTTTATTTTTAATAGACAGCATTTTAATTGAATTTATATGAAGGTCATTTATATGAAATAATATAAGTTATAGCATGGATGATTTTTAATTTTATTTTTCTAGCACCATTTTGCTTTTAGTTATGAAATAAAAATCAATCAGTCATGTAGGATTGATATGGAATGTGAAAACATCTTGGCACAGGAAAGGGAATATTATTTTTATAATTCTGCAGTAATGTCTAAGGAATGACTACCAGTTTATTTTTTGACATATTAAGTAGTTTTGACACTATTTTAATTTAACACACACAATCCAAAACTTCTAATCTGGTGTTTCTCAATAGCTTGAATTATGATTTCCAAGGCATAAAAACTCTCTTATTTAAAAATATTTATTATTTTGTGCAAACTTCAAAATCAACTCTAAAAGCTGCATTTCTATAAAACTGAGAAACACCAATCTAACACACTGCACGCACACGTACTATACATATAGATAGACCCACACACACATGCACACACACATATATATATATATACACATATAACATATATATCTTATGTTAAAATAACATTGTCACTATTTTGAAATTTATAATTTTAAGTGAAAATATTTTATAACTTAAAAAATTTAGTATTAAATTTATCCATAATTACATTAAATTAATGGTCCATATTGCTATGTAAATTAATTATTACAAAATAACTTATTTATACACTAGGGAATGAAAATTTTAAAAATAAACATAGTATTATTAATGCTATCATTAGCAAGATACCTTTTAAAAAAATTCAATGTTATTAGAATATACCATATTTTTAAAAGATCACCAAATTTTTAACACTAGTAGCAAAAATTAGAGAATAGATCTATTTCATAAAAAATTACACTTATAATCATTTAAAATGCTGATTAATTCAAAATTAATATCATGATTTACAGGATTTTAAAGATTTTTGGGGTTATAGATAAGCTTGTTTTAAGTGATTATAATATTTAATCATTCATCACAAATGCATAAGGACACTTTACTTTCATTAAATAATATAAAACAATATTGCACTTTATTGCATATAAAAAAAATTAATAGCACTTTATATCAATAAAACATTTAAATATTAACATCTATAACATATATTTAAATAATAATATAATTTATTTTAATTAAAATTTAAATTAAATTAAAAACAAGTTTATGCACAATATTTTTATAAAACTTATCTGGGAATCAATTATTATTGAATGAAAAATGATTTCTTAGGTTAAGTATTAGATCAAAATTTATATATTATATATAAATCTTTATTTATTATTTACAGGAATCCCTTGATTAGTGTGGGTTTGAATAATGCAGTTTTGATTAGTGTGCTAAAAAAAATTGAGTCCATTCCTTGATATATATATGCGGTGCCAGATTTGATTAGTGTGCTTCAACAAGTGTGATTTTTTTTGCAAACCCTCTGAAGCATTGGCAACTGAATCTCGGGAATTGTAGGCTACATGGTTAGAGCATTGCAATAAATTTATTTTATTTATTTTTAATTATGTTAATATTACTACTTTTGCCATGTAATTGCTATATTTTAGATTCACTGGCAATTTTATTTATTAATAAATTGATAATTTTATTATATAATTTAGCATCAATGACAACTACCTAATAATAGCCATTACAATATTATATAGCCAGCCTGCCTTCAGTTCCTCTCCAGTACTCGATGTCTACAGATGTGCAATTATTTTTTTATAAAATTTATGTAATTTTGTAAAAAATAATTTTTTTTTGTGAAAAATAAATTTTAATTCTATAAATTTTTAAAATACTATACCACATTCCTCATTGATTTAAAGATGCAATATAGATATGTTTTGAGAAAGGAAAAAAAATACATGTTTATAATTTTGAAATTTTCCAGGATTCATTATGATTATTTCCAATGGTTTTTTTAACTGCACTAATCACAGGAATCCTGTATATATGAAATTATTGTTTATAAACAGAAATAAAAAACCGATGATGGCATATTACTATTAATTATTTCTGAAGTTTATTACTAATAATATGATGTTAATAGTCAAGAAATCATAAATGGAAAAAATTATTATTTATGATTAAATTACAATAGTAAAAACTTAATTTACTACCAATAATTATAATTATAGTAATTTTTATAATTAATTATAGCAGTGATTCTTAATAAACCAGTGTTCTGCGAACGTGTTACAAGTGTTCCGCGAAATTATGAAAGCAAGGCCTACTTGAATGAGCTCAGCGTACTACTCAGTATGCATTTTATAATGTAGACAAGATTCGACTTGCATTTTCGAATAAACTATTAATTAAGCAGGCTTACTCACAAAAACACTTAAGATTTTAATACAGTTTTTGACAACACATTTTGTGTGAGCTAGGCTTCTCAACATTAATGAACATGAAAAGTAAAAATTGTGAAAGATTTAGGAATATTGATGATGAAATGAGAGTAGCTGTATATCACATATTAGACCTGACATTGCTCAAATATGCAAATGACAATTAATTCAGGCATTGCATTAAACTTGATTTAAAAATGTTCCATTTTTCTAAAAGAATTACAGTTATTAAGAATATATGTTATTATTATTATTATTATTATTATTTAATGTGTAATGTATAATTTTTAGTAAAATATATGTTCATGCATATTTTTGTTGTTTTTTTATGACTTTAGTGATATATATCGTTCCGCAAATTTTATTTACAATCAAAAGTGTTCCATGACTTTGAAAAGGTTAAGAACCACTGAATTATAGTGTGTATACTTAGAGTTTAACCTAGAAAAACTGTCATATATAATGTCAGTGAACTGATCTCTATATAATATGATGAATTGATAGTCTTGAAACCAATATCAATGAAGACAAAAAAAATTGCTTAGTTTTTTCTATTTTAAAGATGTTTACTAGTAATTAGTAGAAAGTCCAAACAAAATAGAATAGCCAGTCAGTATGCACAATAGAATTAGTATGTATTAATTACCTATTGAAACAAGGATAATTCATAGAATTCAGGGCCATCATGGAAACTGCTTACAAGAAAATTTCAATTTGTTTGGAAATATAATAATTTTTTTATAATCATAAATATAACTGGGGACTCAAAAATCTATTATTCTTCACTTAATTATTATAATACAGCTTCTTCCATCATGAGATATTTTCACACATTAATTGATCATTCTATTCTGGTCAGACTACTTTTTAAATACTTTTAATACAATTTAATTAATTATTTTTTAAAATCTGTTAACAGATTGATTTACAATCATAAATCAGCAATTCTAAGGGGATACACTAGGGGAAGTTTGGCTGTTAAGGATCATTTAGATTGATTTACTTTTATTCAAATGTTTATTTTATTTAATATTAATTCAAGTGACAATAAAGATTCTTTGTTAACTTTCTCATTTTTTAAAATATTGGCGAACATTGTAAATAATCTCTCTTTCTTGGTGATGAATTGATTTTTCATGTTTTAACCTCGAATTACTCTCCATATAAACAAAAATGAAACTAAACTTACTATAGCCATCCTGTCACTGATAATACTATTTGATAAGTATCATGGATAAGTACTCACTTCTCATTTGTTGAAAACAATCAGAAAAATTAAGTATACAGAATATAAAAAGTTAAAACTTCATTTATAAATGAAAATATTCTTACCAATTTATTTTTTTAATTTTGTATTATATTAATAATAATAAATTTAATAATGTAAGTGATTATGCTAAATCAGGGGTGTCAAACTGGCAGCCTGCAAGCTGCATGTGGCCCTCGATGTGATTTTTTGTGGCCCTCAATGCTCTTAAGTAAAATTAAAATGAGAATAATGTGTTATAAGATAATAGGAAGTAACTGTCACTTTGTAGCTATGTCATATACTAGGATACACTAGTTTGATTTTAACGAAATATAATTGCATGAGCTTTATTTCGACTGGCCTTATTGGACATATACACACAGATGACACTGATCTTTCAGATCACTGACACTATCGAGTGACACAAACTAAGTGCTTTCCTGCAAGGACTACATCGTTTTGTGCAAAATTTCTTACCAAAAAAGCAAAAAGCCATAAATAAGAACCTGCATTTTTTGGATAGACAAATACAATGATCAAGTTTCAAACAATTCCTCTTTGAAGGAAGTGTATAAAGAATGCACCAATGGGCTGATTAAAGATTTATTTGTTGTGTTATTAGCTTATTTAAAAAATGTAAGTTAATGAATATTTGAATTTATAAAATTTTAATGGAAGCTTTTGTTTTTGTACAGAAAATGTGTCTTTTAACCCTTAACAGAAAATTAAAGATTGATAGCAAGGAACTGAATTTAAAATATATGTATAATTAAAAGCAATTATGTAGCAATTATATATTTTTGTAATATATTCATTTGATTATACAATGTTTTTAATTATCCTATCTATATTTCGAATCCTTACTCTCAAATGCTAATTTAAAAAAAATTTAAATGCAATATGACCTGCGGCAATCTTACAGGATAATTAAATGGCCCTTGAATTAAAATGAGTTTGACACACCTGTGCTAAATGAATGCAAGTTAATTTTGCATAATTTTTATTGTCATATTAAGAAACTAATATTTAATAGCTTTAGCACTCACAAGTAATAGTAGTAGATCAATTCTTAACTTACTGGTAAATTAAGAATTGATCTACAACTATTAAATATTCATATTTAATAGTTTATTTGAGATTATCAATTTGCTGATAAATTGATAATCTCAAATATGAAAATAAAGAATAATTGTTAAAAAAAATCAGTTTTCTTCAATTAAAATAAAATAAATATACAATTCTTTCTTCTAATATTGTTTTTTAATTAGAGCAGTGGTTTCCAAACTTTCTGGATCTGCACCCCCCTTTTTCATAAAAAGTTGGCACGGCCCCTCATTTTTATAACATTCTAATTTTATAAATATTTTCTACTTATAATTTAATACTACAAAACAATATACCATATTTTGTATAAATAAAGTTCTTATATATAAAAAATATATATTTATAATGGGGTAATAAATTTAAAACAATTAAACAAATCTTACAAAAATGAAAAATAGAATACATGTTTAATACAACATAATATTTAATGTGATGGGTGGGCTTGTTTTCCACATAAATTCTCTCAAATCAGGTGTCATGGAAGATAGCATTACATTTAATTCTTTTTCAATCACTAAACGAGATCAATATTTTTTCTTTAAAATAATTATAGCAAAAAGTTTACATGGATATATGTATTGAATTTATAACCCTTTTGGTCGGTCAGATGGCCGCATGGTAAAGCTGCGGCTTACCACCCTGGAGGACTGGGTTCAAATCCAGATCCCACACCTCCAGTTTTTCTAGGAGGGGTCCAGGCCTGTCCTTTTTAAACCCCAGACTTCAACTATCCTGTTAACCCCATCATGGGTGTTGGCTAGCCTATGATGGGCTTTATAAGTGGCCGCCACCAGATACAGAATATGCCTCGTGCAATATGGCGACTTACCTTACCTAACCAAATCTATAACCCTTTTGATGATTCATTTTTTCGACACTAATTTGAATTTAATTTTTGCTTGTCTCAAAAATAATGTTTTTGTTAATTCTTGCACACCCCACAGTTTGGGAAACACTGTCAGTGATTCCCAAACTTTTTCGACTCATAGCACCCTTGACCTAATAACCATTGCTGGAGCCTTCTTTGGGGAGATAAGCCTGACAGCCTTGGTAATATCTCCATTTCATTTTTCTCTCTGAAAATAATTTTGATGAAAGTATTATAATTATAAGATGTAACAAAATAAAAATATAACATTTATTTAGTATCTAAATATGCAGTTAAAGAAGGTCTATGAAGAATGGGAGAATTCTGCAGCACCTTGGGGTATCACAATGCACAGTTTGGGAACCACTGGATTATTTTATTAAATTAAATTTGGAAAAATAATTTTAAACTCATAAAAAATTAATATATAATATACAGTTATACCATGAAAATAAAGAATTCCCAGATAGATAAAAATAAAATGTGCATAATTAAAAATTGATAAAATTAAATAATTTTAAATAAAATATAAAAAGTGTCCTCCATCTATATTTAGTTGTTTTATCATTGATAATATAGATCTAATTTTTAATTATTATTGAAGCTGTGAACACTCCAATTATAAAAAAATTCAATTCTTAACCAAAATAAAATAATTTCCTTATTGATATATTTTTTTTTAGATTCAGAACAGTCTTTACATTACAACAACATAAAAGGATTGAATAACTATACAAATTTCTTTTAATTCTGCTTCTATATAATATAATACATGTTAACACTACAGACAGTTAAATTTCCTTCTTCTGTATTATAATTCATTTCAATTATGATCATGCAAAGATTTGAATTATTGGTCCACAATAGTGTCTGACAGTATAGACTCTCTTTAATATACAATTATTTGGTATGTTTAAAATTTATGCCTTATCATTTTATTGATAGGAAAAGTTGAAAATTTGGATTTTTTAAAATTAAATATCACATTATTTTATGTTGCAAAATCTACTTTGTCCCAAGTATGGAGATTTAAATCAGTGACTGGAGTTTTAAAGTCAAGATCTTCAATTGAGAAAAGATCATACAGGTCATTGCTATTAGCTAATGTCGATAATAAAGGATCAGGATCATTTCGATAACTGTTATTGACATTATTTTGTTGTAAGTTGTTATTACTTATACATGCATTTGAAGTAGTTGTAATTGCTGATGTAGAAGGAATCATCACATCCAACCAATCTGATAACTCAACATCCATATTTCCAGTGTTATTTGATAAAATTACTGAACTGCTATTTTCTTCCAATATATTTTGTTGATTATTGTTTTCTGATTGTGAATGATTTGAATCTAGTTTTGGAACAGAGTTACTGGATCCATTCCCAACTAAAACTCCACCTAAATCCATTGCTTCTATGTCATCTAAATCTAAGTGGAAATCAAAATCTAATGGAGTATTTCCATTATTATCTTGATCTTCTAAAACAGCTGATGGAGGTGATGTCATTGATGTGTGACCATTAACAAGAGTTGGAGGAACTGATTGTATCTGAGGTAATGTTGTAGATTGACAAGATGTTATAGGGAAATCAGTTTTAACAGAAAAATTTGGA
This sequence comes from Olivierus martensii, assembly GCA_000484575.1. Taxonomy (NCBI): domain Eukaryota; kingdom Metazoa; phylum Arthropoda; class Arachnida; order Scorpiones; family Buthidae; genus Olivierus; species Olivierus martensii. The sequence continues at coordinate 34,452 of AYEL01069994.1, forward strand.
CATATTGCAGATGATGCTGAAGTTTTAACAGATTTAATATTGCTTGTTAATGGAGGTTCTTGAGCTGCACTAGGAGGTAATTCTATGATAAAAATAATTACATAAAATAAATTTTGTAATAAATTAAGTTCTAAACTTACTGATCTAAATATAAAAAAATTTTAATTTAATTAATTTAAGTTTAATGTAAAAAAAATATGAGGATTTAATTAAATTGCCCTTCATTAATATAATAAAAACTGATTGTAAAGTTATCTCCTATTTCTCTATAAGTTACAATGGACACCTATAATTTGAATTTTAATAATTATCAGCTATATTAATTATCTGGTAATTTTTAGAATCTAAAAGTCAAAATTTTCTGATGAAAGCAAGATATTTGAGCATTTATAAGTTGAACCTCAATTCAGATGCCATTAATTATTATATAAAAATTTAAAAATGTTATAATCTTAACAAAATTAAATGTAAAAAAAATACAACTTCATAATCATGAACTTATATACAAATACTGTACTATATTTTTATGTAAATTGTAAAAGTTTATTGAAGTATGAATATGAAAATTATAAATAGCAAAAATAAATTATTTTATTCTGAATAATTTTCATTTTATTTTATACTTATATATATATAAACACTTTTTAATCCCAGAAAACAATGGTGTGCCAACATGATAAATTTAAAAATGGACTCTGACATTCATGCTGGAAAACTGATGGAACCGGAATATTGATTGCTGGATTTTTGATAGTCAACCTGTAGTTATTCCTACTCCGACTCGCAACCTCAGGACTCAAACTCAAACGAATTGGTTAAATAAAAAAGACACGGCAGAAACTGGTGGAATAAAGATATACACTGACGGCTCTAGAATGGAGGGAGGCACAGGAGCTGGATTGATAATAGTTAACTCTAGGAATAATATCTTGTTCCAAGGATCCTACAGGTTGAGTGATCACTGCACAATAATGCAGGCCGAACTCTACACAATTTATAGAGGACTAAGTAAGATCAACGAAAACAAAAACCAGTCCACACAATTCCATGTTTTTACAGACAGCAGCTCTGTCCTCCACATGATAAATAACAGAAATCATCGATCATATCTTGTTAATGGGATCAAGGACATTTTGGAGAGCCTTCAAGAAACCAAGATTTTCACTGTGAATTGGATTAAAGGGCATAGTGATAACCAATGGAATGACCTTGCGGACAAATTGGCCAAAAGGGCCACCAAGTGGAATCTTCCTATACAGTACCAAAGGCTACCTGTTAATTACACTAAAAACAAGATTAAGGATTTTATCAAAAACCAGTGACAAAATGAATGGCAGAATGACATCACTGGACTTATTACTTTTGACTTTATTCCGTCCATTCACAATATTCTTAAGAATAAATACTTTCAGCCTAACTTCTTCCTCACACAATTGGTAACCAGACATGGCAGCCAACTGTTTTACCTGCACAGGTTTGGACTTAGAGTTTCCAATCTTTGTGACTGCTCTTTTCTAGTCTCTTAGGATACCAAACACATTCTTTTTGATTGTCCTAAACACTCACATGAAAGAACACTGCTAGAAAAGACTGCAGTTTTGGAGGGCTTAAATTGGCCATGCAATCTAAATAAACTGATTGATAATAAGGCAGTTTATATGGAACTTAATACCTTCCTTTCCTGCACTAAAGTGTTTCACGTGAAGCTTCCTCCAATGATTAAAGACTTTTTGCTTTTTTGGTTGGTGACCCTTATGAGGGCCTTCCTTCATACAGTTTTAGATTGTCCATATTGTTATGTTCCCTCTTGGTGTGTGCCTCTCAATTGTGACTTTTGTGAGCCAGTACTTCTATTGTGATGGATTCTTGTGGTGTTTGGGCTGTACTCTGACTTACTTTGTCACTGCTGGTGTCTCTTCTGTTCCCTTTGCATTAGCAAGCTCCTGCTGGTGTTTTCTCTATTCTTGCACGTTTGATTGTGTCTGCATTAGCTGTCTGGATCTTATCTCAGGATGGTTTATCTACTGGAATCAGTGACTCGTGGTTGAAGTGTTGGTGTCGGCTGCCCGGTTCTAGCTTTAGGATAGTTTTTCTCCATACCAACTACTGGCAGGTACTTTGTGTTTCTGGACCTTCTGCTTGGATTTACAGATTCTGCAGCCAGTCTCAATGGAGAACCACTGAGATGTCGATTGGAACTGCTGTTCTCACTTTGGACAATCTCCTTACTCGAAATGATACTTCTGCTTCTGTGGTTGACTTATACGAAGTCCCATTGTTGCAGGAACTACTGTTTCGGCATCGGACCTGCTCTTCTAGTCGACAGACTCTTCTAGTGTTTGTTAAACATCTTTTTCAAAAAATATTATAAATATTGTAATTACTGTTCTCATTTTGTTTTCTTCCCACTGACCAGGGTCAGTTTTGTTTGCTGTTTTTCTGTTTTTGTTTTTCTTATTAATGTACCAGTGCAGGCATTCAAGTTTATGGTGTTGGTTGCTATCTCCACTCTTCTCTAGTGTCCAGTCATACTCCTTCTGACTGGTTCTTTTCCCATATTCTATCCTTGTTTCTCACTCTCCTACCTTCACTTTCCTACCTTCTTCGGATTACGAGTACGCCCGACTATCCCCCACAATATACAGAAATCAACCTGTAGTTAATTCAAATTTATTCTATTATTTATTTCCTTTTCAATAAATTCTGATCTTTTTTATAAATTTATTTGTAAATATGCATTTACAAATTCTAAACAATAATTAAATATTTCAAAGTATAATTCATTCATCTTTCACAAGAATTCAATAAAAATTTTGATTTCTTGCAATTCAGCAATGTTCAACTTTTGGATGGCATTCCACAAACAAATAACCTCATCACTAAAAGTATGTTAAATGTTAAAACAAAAAAATAATTTAAATTAATTAAAAAAATTACAAGTATTTTCAATTTTATAATTATTATATTATTATTACATACTCCAGAAAAAATTACCATATAGCATAAAATGTTAATTTATAACCACAGAAAAATACTAAATTAGCATAAACACATATTATAGAAGATAAATGTAGAAAAGTGTTTCACTGATATAATTATAAATAAATAATTCAAAGAAATACAGGGAAAATTTTTTTCCTAATAATACTTTTAAAATTTTTATACAAAATTGCTTTATAAATAAAATAAAACAAAAAATAATTTTGAATACAGTTTTATATTATTATGTAAACATTTCTACTGATAGTTTTGAAACAAAACAAATGAAACCTTATTATAATCAATCAAACAGTCTAAGTTTGATACCTGATAAGCTAAGAAAGCTTTGTTTGTTGAAAAAATTTTATAAATACAAAATAGTTTTATTACTGTATGATACAAAACATATCACAGACAGGGTCTTGCGGTGCTATGAGGCAGAGAGGTGGCCGCCTCAGGCGGCACTGTAAGGGGCAGCATAAACAGCGAAATCAAAATACAATTTGAACCATTCAGTAATTAAGAATCTTTACACAACGCTTTTATATATTGATCTATGTTGATAGTTCTGCTTTGAGCTTACAATTATTGACAATATTTGATTTTAATGTTAGTTTGTCTCGAGAAGTGGCAACTGGCTGTATTGTGTTTAAATTAGTAATACAAAATCTGAATTAGCTAATAGGACCTTAAAATAAAACTAAAGATGTACAAAATCTGAATTAGCTAATAGGACCTTAAAATAAAACTAAAGATGCAGGAATGGGCCTGCCCCTCTTCAGCTGCACAGAGAACGTGAGCGTTAGCAGAGAACCTAACAGAGAATGGGACATCTGTAAAAATAAGTGTAAATTGTACTTTAAACCCCGAGTGTCAGGGAAACGGTAAAAACAAACAGATTGTGCATGTGGGATAAAATGTTAGGCAAAAAGGGGGCGGAAATAGGGCGATAACAGATACAAATAAATATAATAATACTAAAAAAGTTGATTGTCTGATAAGAAAAAATAAGTTTTATTTTGTATAAAATTTGAAAAATTTTTTTTCTTTTTTTGAAATTTCAAATACTTGAGGATTTTTTAAAAAGTCATTTAAAATAACTATCAAAAAATTACTTACCATGTAGATGATAACATCTATTGCAAAACTGCCAATTTTTGTTAAAAAGTTTTGTAAAGAAAATAAGTTACAAGGAAAATTTTGAAAAATACTAAATGTGAAGTTTTTCAAAAATTAAAGTGGAGCTAGAAAGAAGACTGCGATAAAACTAGACTAGAGTGCAAAATCTATTTGCTCTCTGTTTTTTCTTATTCTACTCTAATTTTATCTTTCAACTGAAGATGGCCATTGTATGGCAGAAAACATTATCTAATTAAAATTGTATTTTATCTTTTATACTTTTTATACTTATTTTCTGTATTATAGAGTGCAAAGTGTTAATAATGCTGAGTATATTTCATTAAAGACATCAGAATTTCCAGATAATTTTTCAATTTTCGTCAAAAATTTGGAATTTTTGTATATTTTTAATTTTTTAAGTTCATAGTAAAAGTTCTTTTCCTATAAAATCAAAATAATTAATGAACTACTTGCACTTAACCTTATTAAGAGTGCTTGTAGTTTACTTATTTTTAAATTCTGAAAGTTGATTTGTAAATTTGCTCTAAAAAGTTTCATTTTTTAAACTATTATTGTGTAAGAAAAGTTGAATTAATTAACCAGAGATATTATATATAAACAAATAAACCTAAATTATCAAGCCAAATTTTTTTGCCCTTGAAACCATAACGGAAATAATTTTAATGATTTGAAATAATTTAAACTAATGTTAGCTCCATCTCGTAGTTAGAATAATTATTATTCTAGTTCTAACATTATTCTAGTAATTATTCTAACATTAGTTCAAATTATTTCAAATCATTAAAATTATTTCCGTTATGGTTTCAAGGGCAAAAAAATTTGGCTTGATAATTTAGGTTTATTTGTTTATATATAATATCTCTGGTTAATTAATTCAACTTTTCTTACACAATAATAGTTTAAAAAATGAAACTTTTTAGAGCTTATATATAAAATTTACATTATGGAATTCAATAATAATCAATGATTATTTTAAAATTTTTATAAACAGATTTAATGAAAGCTGAAACAGATTGGTTAGAAAGACTGGAAAAAAAATTAAAGAGGTCTCCTGAATCTGCTGCTGATGCAGAAGAAATATCTGAAAATTTAGATGTTAGTATAAATTATATAAATTTCTTTTTGAATTTTAATATTTTTATTAAATATTTTAAAAATTTCTATTATATGTAGGATTTAGAAAATTATTTAAGACATCATCCATCAGATCGTATTCCAAAAATTCAAAATCTTGGTCAAGCACTTATAGAACAGAACATTATGACTGATTATATTAGAGAAGAACTTCAAAAAATCAATCAAAGATGGAAAGAACTTATGTTAAGGGTAACAGAATGAGTTTAATTAACATTAAGTATTTCTATAGTTATAAATAAATAAATAAATACAGCATTATTTATTAAAAAAATAATTTATTTTGATTTTATTTAGCTTATTATTAAATATTATAATTGTCATTTAACTTAGACTTAAAGGATTATATCAGTTATTTGTTAAGATTAATTTTACTAAGATATAAATAATAGATACAAACTCTGTTTTTAGGTAGAATATTTATTTTAATGAAATGAGCCCTCTTCAGCAATTTTCAGTTTATAAATGTAAAATAGAATAAATTTGAGTTCTTAAAATAAAATAAATTTAAGTTCTAAAATAGAATTATTTTGAGAACTTAAATTTATTATATTTCATGCATAAAAACTGCTGAAGAGGGTTTAATCAAGCCAAAAGAGCTCCAGTTTCATTAAAATAAATAAACATTCTACCTGAAAACAGAGCTTGTATTTATTATTTATATTATTTATAAAGAAAGATAGAAAGTATTAATTATTTTGAACTTTATTAGGATATATATGATTGCTAGATTAATGTGAAATTATTATTGATATTTAATTTATTTTTGTTTTATTTTTTTTTGTAATTGATTATCAAATGATAATAATTTTCATCAATAAATTATCTATATATTTAATACATTTTTATAACTTCTTTATTTTGATATTTATCATTATTAATATTATTTATGATTTTAATAGTATCAAATTATACTTTAGAAAACCTTTTTTTTTTTTTTCCTAATTAAATATTAGAAATTGTATTAAAAACTTAACTTTCTAATGTAAAGGGACATGAACGTCAGCAAGTCTTGGAGAATAGTATTGTGCAGGCTCAACAATGTGAAAGAAAATTATTAAATCTTCAGGGATGGATTTCTCATATTGATACAGTGCTTCAAAATCGTTTAGATAATGATATTTCTGCACAAGATATTCCAGAAGAAGTAACTGTAAGTATTTGATAATGATAAATATAATGCATATAGAATATTTCTACACACTACATTTCTTTGAATTCCTAATTTACATAAAATTTCCTATAATAATCAGTAATTGCTGCAAAATCAGAAATATGTATAATTAATTTTTCCATTGATAAAATCTTAGATTATCAATTTTAATGAACATAAAAGAATTTAATTTAATTATATATTAAACTAAAATAAATCAAATATATTCATTTATGAATATATAATTGCGACACATGTATTGTGATTAAAAAATTACAAGATTTTTTAAAAGGAAACTATTTCGCAAAAAAAATTAATTTTTTAAATTATTTTTCCTTATAATTATAGAATCATTTTCAGCTATATTTAAATTACAATTACTTTTATATTGTAATTTTTACTAATTTCCTATTTATAAAATTTAAAGAAAATTTATAGAAATTATATAATTCCATGAATCTGTTTTGATATCTTGTATTATTAAAGAACTACTTTTATTCCAAATAGAAGCTTAATAAAGTTTCAATAAATTGTTATCTTTGATTTTATAAACACTACTATGAAGATCTGAAATAATTTCAACAAATTTTTAACTTTTTAATGTAATAATGTATTTATTAATATAATTTACAATGGATAGGAAGAGACTAATAAACAGACTAAATGGACTTAAATTATACATGAAAACTGTATTTTGATAATTATATTTCTTTTTTTTTAGAGGTAGTCTATACAAACAGCATATATTTTCAATTTTATCATCATAATTATGTAATTATTTACTGTATGCATATAAATTTAACATGAATAAAATTAAATATATTTAATGTTGTTTATGAATATTAAATCAGGGAGCTTCTGTACATTTATTTTGTTTATAATAAGGTCCGCAGTAGTATTAAGTTGGGTCTAAAATAAAAGCGAGTTTGCGCAAAGGTATTTTCCGTTATGGTTACAACGTTATACATAGCGTAAGTTAAACATTATAAATTGCGTTTGCGCATCAACTGGTTTCCCTTATATTTATAACGATATAAACATGCTGAAATCGAGGCTAGTTTCTGTCCCTCTCACGGTAGAAAAAGTAGAAAAACAAGCATGGATGTATATACAGTAATATGATGGCGTTTGATCCAGATGCATTAGAAGATTATTTTCTTTTTACAGCTAAGATAAGAGCAGCTAAGGAACATGAACATTTATACGAAAGAGCGATCTTTAATATAAATGATATATCACTTTCGAACTTTAGATATCTTTTTACATTTGAAAAAAAAAAAAAAAAAAACAGATATTTTACAATTATATAATGCTCTTCAAATTCCACACGAGATTCGAAACCGTTGATAGACACATCATTTCAGGAGATTTATTTATTTATTTCCTTATTTAAATTTAAAATGTAGATATTATTTACATGAAGGTACAATTCTTGGTGCACCCAATTCTTATTGGCTTCCTTTATAAGGGAGCGATTACTTTGTTGGCTACCGTTATAACTTTATTTTATAATGTAACCTTATAACGGGAAGCTTCCGTTACGCTTAGGACGTTATGGGAGCTGTAAGGTTATAACAGGTCTTTTTATAACGGAAAATACCATTGCGCAAACTCCCTAATAAATAAATGAAAAATATTTATGATAAATATTTTTCAGATTTTCTTTTGACTATTAAACTAAAGAGCTTTTTATTTTTTTTTTGTATTTCATAAAATATGTATTATTCTTCTAATTTTTACGTAAAAATTTATCTTGTCAATTTATAATTATTTTAAGATTTAATCAAAATCAACAATATTAAAAAGTGTAATGTTAAAGGAGATATAGGAAATCTCAGTTATTACAGTTAGCTTTCAGTTATGCTTTAGCAAAAAAACAATTAGCAATACATGCTTTGAAAGATTTGAAAGGAAAATGCTAAAAAAACTTTAAAAAATTAAAGTTAATTTTGAAATTATAAGTAAATAAAAACTTTTGAAGTGATTCAGTCATCCATATGCCAACTTGCCTATTTTAATGAACAGCACAAATTATTAGAATTCAAAGTAATGAGCTTTTTTTTGTGATGATGATATGAGAAAAGATTATAAATATCCAAAAGTGGTATTGATTAAATTTTTTAAAATAAATTTATTTTCAGTTATAATTGTGAACGTTTTCAGTCATAACCAACTTAAGCATTTCTTTACTTATTGCAGCTCACATAGGGGGGAAAAACAAATATAATTTGAAAGAAGGCAAAATTTTAATGTTTAGGAAATAGAGGTGGTCCTTGACCTACACTAAAATTTGGTTCAAGCTCTGTTGTTGGAAATCCAAAATTCCAAAAATTTATGGATTGTCCCCTACCAATATTTATTATTACACTCCAGTTTATTGTAGTAAACTTAACAAACATAAAAATAAAGAACTAGACATGAAAAAGATACTTTTTATATATTAAACCAGGAGTCGGCAAACTATGGCCTGCAGGCCAAATATGGCCTGCCGCCTCTTTTTTGTATGGCCCGTGAGCTAAGAATGGATTTTACAATTTCAATTTTTTTTAAATTTCAAAGTACCTGCTATAACAGCTGATAGCTGAATTACAGAGTTTCGAGAAAGACCACGTGATTCTCCTATAGCTTCTTATTCCCATTCTGTTGGTGGTCTCTGCTGTTACTCCACTTAGTCACAGTTACAGTTAGGCAGAGTTTATAATATCATGTGTATTGCTATTGTTCTCGTGCTGTTCTATCATGAATCTGTAATAGCTCTATGTATCATTCTTATTTTATAACCCATACATATTACTGTCAAAACGAGAAAAGTAGACTTGTTTTTTGCTTGTTATTTAAGTAGACCTATCTACAGAAATATAGAATATGCCCCTTGGCCCATGAAAACTAAAATATTTACTATTTAGCCCTTTATAGAAAAAATTTGCTGACTCCTGTATTAAACTATTAGTCAGAGACTTAAATCTTTTGTCAATTGCATTCACCAATCACAGAATTTATCAATGACATTGTTGTTGTAGGTATGAGTGATCATAAATCAAAATGGTTGTAAGTCAAGGATTATTTGTATTTTGAAATTCAAAGACTATAGTAGTGCTGTATAGTCTTTGAATTGCAAGTATAAGTATAAGCTGCAAAGTCGCGTTTTAGAACGAAAGTCACTAATTCTAACTAGGCCTAACGGTTAGCGACTTATCACTTATACAAGAAATCCGTTTAAGTTGCTGCAAAGAATAGTGTGTATATGAAATGAAATAATACAGGAATTTCAGAAATAGAAGAATGGTAATCTTTGTTAGTTACAAAAGTTCTTTAAAACTCTCAGGTATTTAGTATTATTTGAAGCAAAATATGATCAAGAATTTGAATATATAAAAATTTTTTTATCCAATGTGGAAAAAATAATTACATATGCAAATTAGACATAATGACTTCTGTAATTTTTTTCTTTTTGATTTTTAATCCAAAATTAAAAAATCGTATCAGGATACAAAATATAGTCTACAAAATTCAATTTTTTCATGCCAAAAAATTAAAATACAATTAAATTAAAAATTAGTGAAAAATCAAAAATCTACTTTTTAGAAAAAGCTGTGGATTGTATGGCAATCCAAATAAATTGAAATGAGGAGATTTATCCATGTCACAAAAGTGGTGACTGCATCATCACAAAGTGATGAGTTATTTTTAGAAACAGTTATCATTTTATTTGTATTTTTCAAGAGTCGTCACACTCAGAACATCAAAAACTAAATATTTTTCCTCTTCTGTTGATTTTTCATGCAATGCAATGCTCTGTTGAATTTTTTAAATTATTTTTCCAAATTTTTTGAAAAATTCTTTAATATTGTATTTTAATGTTTTTGCATTGGTCTTGATTCCCAAATGTGTCCACTCCCAGATAACACTACAGTGGGTGATCGGTTAACGAACATAATCCATTCCAAGAAAATGTTTGTTATCCGAATAGTTATATTTAATAGTTTATATTTATATTTTCATCACTGATTATTTATTTGCATTCTGTTACAAACAGTGAACATGCACTAGCTTTCAGATCACAGTTTGAGAATGCTGTTTATAGTTTATAAAGAAAATTCAACAAAAGTTTTTATTATGCAATGTTTTTATTTTTATATGATCCACTTCTTGAAATTTGTCTTTTAATTTTTGAATTACAATTTTTCCTTTTTATTTTATAAAGGAAATTTAATGTTCCAAGATAGTCATATAACTAATGAAAATAAGTTTAAAGTTGAAAAAATTCTATTTAAAAAATTTTTTTATTCTTATGTTTTAATATCTATTATTATTATATAGTACATCAATGTGGGCATGGAGTAACTCCGGGTCAAAGTGCTATGTCAGACATGAGTCAAGACATAGCTACTTGTGATGTTTAATGGTGTGTTAACTAACTGTCTGTATCAGTGCTGAGAAACTTTCTTACTATTATTGTTATTATTATTTTATCAGCACTAATATAATATAAAAATTGTTAATGAATTCTCATTGCAGCAATTACAAATAGAATTTGCTGATAAAGAACATGACATACAAGATTTAGATGAACATGTTAAACATTATCAGACTCAAGGTCGAATAGAAGCAGCTTGTCGTCTTGAAGAACAACTTATTCTTATTAAGGTATAATAAAATAATAATAATTTATTATTATACTTAAAAATGCTATAAAAGTTTTGTGAAAAATTGAAGAAAGTAATGATTTTCTATTAAATTCATTCATTTTTTTTTAAAAACTACTGTTCTTTCATCCTTATCCATAAGTCCACGAATGCGCAAGCCCAAAGCTTGCCATTCTGCTAGGTTAGTTAAGCCGAAATATCCTCATAGAATATTTTTATCTGGCAGTGGCCACTTATAGAGTCGCCATCATCACAAGCTGACCAACACCTATGATCGAGTCAACTGGAAGATTAAAGGATGGGTTTCAACGGTCCGGGCCCAAATCCCTCCTAAAAAATTGGAGGAATGGGATCCCCGGATCCTCCAGAATAGTACCAAATCCCTCCTAAAAAATTGGAGGAATGGGACTCCAGGATCCTCCAGAATAGTAAGCCACAGCTTTACCACACAGCCATCCGGCTCATCGGTCATTCGGTCAGTCCGTGGGTCCCACAGTTTGTTCTGTGACGTGTTCGTTAACCGAACATAAAAATCTCTCAAAAAAGTGTTAGTTATCCGATTTGTTCATTATCCAAACTGTTCGTTAACCGATCACCCACTGTATTCTGTTTTCAGTAGTAGCCATTACTCTGATTAATTCAAGCACTGTTCAGCAGTAATTATATGCAATATTATTTATTTAGTGAAGCGATTTCAGTACAAAACCATCCTCGGCACTCCATATTATAGGATCAAGTACAGATATCCCATCTATAACACGACTTCCTACAACACGATTTCGCTCCAACATGATTTGAAAATTGCGGAAACCCTCATATAACATGGTACTTCTACAACACGATTTTTACTTAACACATTCAGAAAATTGCATTTACTCTCCTACAACACAAAATATTTTCATTAATTTTTGTAAATCCATATTAAGGATATATAATACACACACAAAATGCAATCATTGGGAAATACTTTGTCAAAATTAGTCATAAATGCAATTTTGCTAGTTTGCCAGCAGAGGGACAATATGCAGTCTATTTTCGATTTCAATTTGAAATTGAATTAATTGGCAATCATTGAGTACAGTATTTAGTGTTCCAAACGTTCAGTTAATGGATAAAAATAAGTTTAATAATTATTCTTCAATAGAGCAAGGTGAAAGAGAAGAAAAACTTTTTTATTCATAATATTTTTTAGGTAATATGTTAAGGAACGATTGATTTCTAGTGGGTTGTAGTGGGTTAGATTGAAAATTTCGTAAAGAGAGCAGAACATACACAAACTTTAAATGCAAAATAAGTTCAGAAAGCGAAGTTGATATTATTAAAAAAAAAACGTTCTCGTTTTTATAAAGAGCGAAGCAGATACACAAACTTTAAATGTATAAAAAAGTTCAGAAAGTGAAGTTGAATATACACAAACTTTAAATGCATAAAAAAGTTCAGAAAGTGAAGTTGATATAAACTTTAAATGCATAAAAATGTTCAGAAAGTGAAGTTGATATTGTTAATGATAAAAAACGTTCTCATTTTAATGAGACAGTAGTAAGGAAGATATAATTATTAAATGAATATTATATAGGCTGTATACTTTTTCTTTCCTTTTGTTTTACATATATTGTTTTTTTTTAAGGTCTTTTTGTGTGTGTGTGTGTGTGTGTGTGTGTGTGTGTGTGTGTGTGTGTGCGTGTGTGGGTCTTATGTATATATTTTGCCTTTCTTTGCATTTCATGATATTAATATTCTTAATAAAATTAAGTTTCTTATGTGAAATTAAAGAAAGTTATATGTTTTGAATTTGTTTTGGAATGTAACTCTCCTTTTTGTATCTCCAGGTCTCATATAACACGATTTCACACAACATGGTGTTTTTTAGGAACTTATTTACCATGTTATAGGAGATCTCTCCTATAACACAGTATTCTGAAATTCTAACTATTATGAATTTTTTAGTTTGATTATTTGATGTTTCCATTTATTAGGAATTTGAATAAAGGCCACTCTGATGCATAATTAAATTATATGATTTTATAAATCTTTTAGATATAATGTTCTAGACCAGTGGTTCTCAACCTTTTTTTCTCCTGGGCCGCATAGATTTGTTTGCTGCATTAAGCAGGCCCCATATACTTGTTTGCTACATTAAGCAGGCTGCAACATACTATATCAGAAGGCGGCAACTGGTTGGTGTCACATAAAAAAAATCTGACTTCTAAAAAATTGCCTACAAAAACTCTTGACTTCTCAATTCGTGAATGCCATATGTCAGTGTTTTCCAAACTGACCTATGACCTGTAAAATTTTATGAGTGCATCAGGAAAGACCTAACAAATTAGGAAATTCTACTTTTTCCAGATTTAAAAAAAATATTTTATATCAATTTTTATTATTTTTGCATGTAAGAGAAGAATTCTGAGCTTTCATTAATTTCATGACTGTGCGTTCCGGGCTGCACATAAAAGCTTGCTGGCCACATGCGGCCTGTTGGCTGCAGGTTGTTCTAGAGAGAATGGCTGTTCTAGACCAGCAGGTTGTTCTAGTTGAGTGCAGGTTGTTCTAGTTGAGAATGGCTTTTCTAGACCAGCTATTTTCAAATGTAGCCACTAAAAATTTTTCTGTGGCCACAATAAACTAGTTTATTATATAAGCAAGAATCAAAATTTAAGAAAAAATACAGGCATATCTCACTAATACTATGGTTATGTTTCAGACCACTGCTATAAAACAAATCACAGGCGTTTTTCATTTTCCAGTGCATATAAAAATTTAAAACATATTTATTCTATTATTGAATGAGTGTGCAATAATAGTAGGCCTAAAAAAAAACATTTAGTTGGATGGTTATGTGATAAATTTGCTTAGTACATTGGAGAATCCAGTTTCAATTTTGGATCTCACACCTCCAATTTTTCAGGAGGGCCACATTTTTAAAATGCCATATAAGTGAAGCACCATAAGCCATAAGCAATAGGTATGCCTGTAGATATAACTACATTAATTTTTTATTTGTTAATGCTATAAAAATATATCATTTAGAATAAATTAACCAAATTTGACAGAAAAATTTCTTTAGAGTAGCATGGCCATACTTTTAATAATTGAAATCAGTAAAATCTTTATACAGTCAAACCTCTTTAAGCCACCACCAACGATTCAAAGGTCCTCTCTGGCGGTAAAGGAGGGTGGCAGTTTATGGAGGGTTTATAGTAACATGTGAGAAAACATGTATAGACTAGAATGACATTGTTTCATTTAATTAAAGGTGATCAGAAATAAATTGCTGAGTAGCAGAAGGATTTTTATTTTTATATTCACAAATTAAAATCTTTTCGTGAACATCTAATGTCGTTTTTGACATTTTTCCGATTAAGAAACAGCAACGATATTCACAACAGTTGATTTATAAAAAACGGTTTAAACTGTTCTTCTTCTTCCGCAAAGTCGAGGTTATGGCTCTCCAGTCTTCTCCTATTTTAAACGGTTATTTTGTAAAAATCCGTTTAAAGTTTTGGAATAGCTCATTTTGAAAACAGGGATGTGAATAGTCACAGGTGTGAGATTACAGTCTAATAAATGTTAACAGATAAATTACTTAATTGCCATCTTCTCTAGTGTTTCTATTTGTGTTGGTTGACCTTGCCATTCATTGTTTTGGCGGTTTAAACAACTGATTTGTCTACTAATGAAATGGTTTTGCCTCCAGAAATGAGTTGCAGTTAGCGATTAGTTATGTGGTGGTTTATAGAAAGAATTTCATGTTTTAACATAAAGGAGGAGATTTGTTATTGGCTTTCATCAGGCAAATAACGAGGGTGGCGGTTTATAGAGGGGCGGCTCAAAGAGGTTTGACTGTATATTTAAAAAATATTTTTTCAAATAAAAATTGAATGTTTGTATAAATTGCTTATTTTCACATATTATAGAAATAAAAAATGATAAATTTTTTTACACTAAAGATCAATCAGTGTGATCATTAGCAACTTCTGGTAATCACTTTGAGGGCCATAGAAAAGTTTTTCTTGAAACTACTATTCCAGATGTATATTGATGAATTAATGTTTTTTATTTTATATTATTGCAGGAGCAGTATGAAGAGATATTATCTCAATTTAAAAAATTTCAAAAACCAGCAGATTTTGATTCTAAATTAAATCGTGTAATTAGAATGCTTGATGAAATTGAACAAGGACTACATATAGTAGAAATAACTTGTCATGAACCTGATGCTATTCAAGATCAATTGGAACAATGTATGGTAAGAAATATTTTTGCTGATACATTATATTCTTTTAACATGATTTACAAACATTTTTACAAAGTAAATTTTACTAACAAGGGGTATTTGCCAACCGGGTAAAAACGAAAAGGAACCAAACTTTATAAATAAAGATAGTATCGATAGATAGTTCGATCAGTCAATTATTAAGAGGTATAATTCAAATATAAACGCTTAATCAACAATCAAATTCGGGATACATTCATGACGCGGAAGAGAAAAACGAGGCATAAGGCAGTCAGTGCAAACGCTACATCAGCACTGGTTGCATAGCAACACTGGACTACTTGGTTCAAAGGAAGTTTTTATAATAAATCAAATTTAAAAAAAATGAAAAGGAATACTATAAATTGAATTATTTCGTTAAGTTTTACCGAAGATTTGTTTGAGGAAATACAAATGGAAGTTAATGTTTTAATATACTTAAGGAGTTAAACATTATCCTCAATGATTTAGGTTTCCCAAATTTGACATCTGAGTCAACTCTTGAAGAAAAGGAACTGGCAAAAATTTTATTTGAAAACTTATCAAATATATTATCAGAGTTTACATCTGTAGAATGTACAGGTTAGATAGTCTAAAATAAAGTAAAATGAAATTGAATTTTGAATAAAAGTTGTTTATTTATTCGATACATTTATTTAAAACAGTTCTTGATTTACATCGATGTCCGCTATCATCAAATGTTTCACAATCAGAATGTTGTTCTAGTTCCCAAGTAGTCACCTATTCTAATAAAGATTCCAATTTCGATTATACTACCGATGAGGAAAAAGAGACGATAAGAATTCCATTTACAAGAAAAAAGAAATTGTAGATTTACATATTAAACATCCAAAATGGAGTGTTAAAACATTGCAAAAATTGAGCAGTGCTAAAGAACTGAAAAATAAATTTATCTTAAGCAAATGGAAGAAAGAAGTGACAGAAGGACCAAAGAAAGAGAATCAAGAAAAACAAAGAGAAATTAATTGACTAGTTTATGAAGAATTTGCTCGAGCTAGAAAAGAATGTAGAATTATTAAGAGATCCAATCTGCGACAAATGGCTATTCAAATAGCACGAAATGTATATCCTGAATTCCCATTTTGTGCAAGCAAATCATGGGCCAATCTGTTTACTCAAAAAAATCGGCTGGTTACTAGAAAAATCACTCGTTTAGTTTGCAGGAGCGAAATTGCATCTTTTGAAGAATTAAACAAAGCTGCCGATTTATTTTCGTAATGAAATGAAATCCTTGCTTCATGTTTCAATATATTCTCCATCTGCAATATTTAATATGATCAATGTGGCTTTAATTGCGAAGTAACTTTCCAACGTACGTTATCGGAAAAAGGAGAAAAAAACAACAGTCGGTTATGCACAATCACCACGTAACAAGATCACCCACTCGTATACAGTGCAATATATGATAAGCTGTGATGGAAGAGTTATTGGTAATGCATTCCTTTGTTTGCAAGAACCAAATGGTGCGTTAGGCTCTATAGTTAATGACACTTTACTGAAATATGCAGAACCCAATATCGACGTATGTTGCAGCAAATCTGGGAAATTATCTAGATATCTGGTTGAATATTATCACAAAACGAACTTTGCTCCTCTTGTCACAGAAGATTTTGTCCTTGTTATCAATGCTTGGACTGGACACACTAATTCAGAAATTTATGCAAGTATCTTTGGCCATCAAAATAACTGACCGGAATGCCGAATTGTAATAATTCCTGAAAAGTGGTGTACAGTATAATGTCAGCCATTAGACACAACTGTACATAGACAAATAAAATACTTACAAAAGAGATTGTAACTGGCTTTAAAATTGTTATATGACTATTCTATATTGTCTAATGAGGAAAACTGGACAAGCAGAGCAGGTATCATATGTCTACAATCATTAATACATCACCAAATTTCATCCGATATATTCAGACCACTAATATTGTATTGTTGGTGGTCAGCTGGAATAGTAGATAATCATTGCCAATTTTCTAATGTTAAGCAAGCATGTTTTGAATTTTTATGTACAGATTCTCTCACATGTATTAATTGTCCTGATGAAATAAGATTTATCAAGTGCGCAAGATGTCGATTTATCTTATGTCTGTATAATAAAACAGTCCTTTACAGCCTTTTAGCAAGTTTAATAATTTTATTCTGGCATAACGTTTTCGAACCTTAAGCGGTTCCTCTTCAGTGCCTCTTACTTACAAAATAGAACATTAACTGAGCATTAGAAAGTTGAACATTATATCAAATTTAAATCTCCGAACAAAGATTTAGTATAGAATAATTATAAATGCGTACTTTATAAGTGTCATTAAATTAAACATCATATCAACTAAACATAAAAATTTCTATCATATAAACATTTAAAACTCACATACATGTAACAACAAATAAAATTACTAAAATAATACAACTAATTGCAAGCACTACGCTTAAGGTTTGAAAACGTTATGCCAGAATAAAATTATTATACTTGCTAAAGGGCTGTAAAGGACTGTTTTATTATAATATCATAGTATTGTCTGTAAAAAATAAATTCAACATCTTTTTCCTTTAATATATTTTTTCCTTCTTTTTATTGTCACATAAAAACTCAGAGAACAAAGCAGGTGGGCTATACCCTCCATATTAACAGGGTAGAAGCTTATTTTCATGTACAATAAAGTCACATTGCAAGCGTAAAATAGTCTGTAAATAAAGCTACATTAACAAATTATAAAATAGAACTTTAATTATAGTTAAGAAACTAAAAGAACTTAAAGAATAAATACCGTTCAGTGCACCAGTAATTGACAGAACTTATTCTCTTGACCGCTGGTCCGAAACTGAGTAGCCATGCTTATCCATGGCCGGCTGCTTAGGCCATCTTCCGCTCTTCTGGGGTTGGCTGACTCTTCGCTCGGGCGAGAATCGGTTTTGAACCGATTCAAATCATTTCACTGATTTGAACCAATGAATTTGAATTCAGTGAACTGATTTGAACCGATGATTTGAACCGATTCAAACCAGTTCACTGATTTGAATCGGTTCAAAATGGCCAATACATTCAAATGCATGGCCATTAGAATTAAAAAAAAAAATTTCGTAGCCAATGATTCTTGACACGATATATGCATCAGAAGTGGCTCGACGCCAAAAATCAGACTTCAGTTTCAAGAAAAACTCACGGTATAAATATATATACATATATTTATATATTTAAATTTTACATATATTTATAGAATATTGAGTAGTGTTTTAAGACCTAGGTGTGTAGTCACAGTGACAGCAGCAGCATATATAAGTATGTGTATTTCTATGAGTGTTGTTTCTACATTAATAAGTTTTGATAGAATGTGTGTTCATAGAGTGTAGTGTATTGTTTGACTGCTGTGAGTTGTGAAGTTTAGGGATGTGTGGACATTGCATGGGTTCCGTGACACAATTTCCTGGAGTGTGTCAATGAGTTTATTTATTAGATCTGCGTCAATGTTGTTGATGTGCTGTGTGTTGTCGTCAATGTATGTTATTTCTGGTGTCTGTTCCACTTCGTGTTCTATTTGTGTATGTGAATCAGTTCGTGTTGCGATATTTGTAGTGCTACCTGAGTTTTAATGTTTTCTAATGTACTGTGTGGTATGAGGTTTCTGTGGATATGATGGGTTTGAATGCTTTCTAATGTACTGTGTGGTATGAGGTTTCTGTGGATGATGGTCGTTGTTTGATCTTCTAGGCATTTTTCTGTAACTGTGATTTGGGTATCTGCTCGTGAATTTGTCATAGAGTTCCCTTCTGTACCCTGTAATGTCAGTTTCTAATTTTATAATTGTTTAGAAGGTACACCTGACGAATTCGTTCATGTCAGTTGTCCATTTAATGCCTTGGCGTAGTTTTCTAGCCTTGGTGATCTCAGGCTAAGTTTCCTGGGAAGCACTTTGGCTGGTTAGGCTCTGGTATGATGACCCGTTTCCTACTGTGGATATGTGTATTACAGTAGCCAAGCTTGGGTTGGTGCTGCTTTTGCCACCAGTGGCCAAAGGAGACTGTAGTAAACTTTCCAAATGTGAGCCTCTGCCTAACTCACAGACATGGACTTTATTAACCCGGGCGATATCCGAGCCGGTGTGCTTTTGTTTTCTGCTTTGTATCATTGCATACTAGAAAAACACCACCTAGGTGTGGATACCTGCTAGCATTTAATTGAGCATAGTGGAATATCCTTCTAACCTAGGGTGACACTACAAGAAATAAAATTTCTGACTTGCATCGCCTATTCTGCCCACGTACACATCCCTCCTCCACTTTGAGGCAGCTTAGCAGGATTCAGGAGTGATTATTATTATTATTATTATTATTATTATTATTATTATTATATGAAATTAAAATATAGTAATTTTTATTTAGGAAAAAGAATTAAGAGCTTTCCGTGATTCTCTTAAAAATGAATTTAAATTGCTCAAGCAAGAAATAGAATTATTACCAAAAGATAAAAGAAAAGATATTTTTCGAATTCGAAGAGAACAAATGGAATTAGATCAAGCTGAGAGAGTAAATAATGATATAAAATAATTATATAAAAGTAGGTTACCAAATTTATAGTATTTTTCTTATTCTTCAGGAAAGAGTGTTTTTAGAGAAGTTGAATGAAAATCATGAATTATCTATGAAAAGGTTAGCAGATAGTCACAGAGAAAAGATTGCTATGTTAGAACGTCAGTTTCTTCAACAAAAACAGCAGTTATTAAGAGGTAATTATATACATTTCTTTTGAAATTTAAATACTTATTTGTTAAATTCTAAATGAAGTAGTCTTTTACATTTATCTAATAAGAAAATTAATTTATTCTTATGAAGCAATGTGAAAGTGTATTTATAAGCAGAAGATATCTAATGGTAGCAAATTTAATGTGAAAGTATTTTATTTTAGCAAATATAATTCATTTCTTAAAAACTGTTAGATGAAAATTCATAAATGAAAATCAGTTCCCATTAATTCAAGTGTAAAAATTTCCAATTATTTCTTCAATCCTAGAAAATCACAAATGTTTGATATTTATATAGTCTTAGTATTCTATTTGAGTGGAAAGGAGCAATCAAAATCTAGCCACCAAGCTTACTATACAAAAGAAAAAAAAGAAAAGATATTTATATACTAAAATTTCCAAAAGCATTATTATAGTATATATTATTAGTATTATTTTAAACTACAAATAAAG
Source organism: Olivierus martensii (assembly GCA_000484575.1). NCBI lineage: Eukaryota > Metazoa > Arthropoda > Arachnida > Scorpiones > Buthidae > Olivierus > Olivierus martensii. The sequence goes on from AYEL01069994.1 coordinate 54,972, forward strand.
AAAAAGAATCATTAAAATGTATTACAACATAGACATCAAATGGATTTTTTGATTTAGCAAGACTATTTTTTTTTAATAAAAAGATGTCTATAATTTTGCATATTATATAAGGATACATTAAAATAGATGTCAAAAATATAAATAACACCTGTTACCATTTTGATTACAATTGTTATGTCATTTTTCCTTATTAGATCATTGGGATTAGAGGTATTGAGTATTTATTATAAGGTTATCTTCTAGGGTAGTTATTTTCAGTAGATATAAAAGATAATTTATTAAATTTATTATACAATGAAGAACAGAATTTAACTTTGACAAAATATAATTGGAACCCACAGCATAAATGAGAAGAGCATATAATATTTTTGAAATTATATATGATGTAGAAAGCTTTTAATAATTATAATGAAGATATCCATTTTAATTTCTCCAAAGCATTCCTGGCTTAATATACAAATATGTTATTAGATTTTGAATGTGAAAAATGAAAAAGATTTTTTTTATCAAATTAACTCCTAGATCTTTACCTTGAGTTTCAAAATTTATGTTAATATTATCAGCTAAGCAGGTATATTCTATATACATTGAGAAAATTTCATAAAGCATGTTTTGTCATTATTGATTGAAATTGTTATTAATAAATTATATTTTTAAACAATCGAGATTATTTATAAGTGCTGCATTGTGATATTGGAAATTTTAAAATTATCAGCATAACAAATCACCAAATAATTAGTTAAATCAAAAACATGTTATTCACTATAATGCTATATTTGATATTATATAATAATGCCTCATTAATTGCAATTTTGAAATAATTAAGTTTTATAAATCAAAAATTTTTAATTTTATTTTCTTATATACTGTTAATTCAAATATATCCTTTTAAACAAAATAACATTGTAACAATTATTGATCTCCCAAGTATATGTAAACTATTCTGCAAATTATATAACTGTAGTTATAGAATGTTGTTTTCATCTTCCTGTAAGTCTCTATTAATTCTTCAACTGCTATTTTACCAATTTTCAGTATGTTAAAAAATATGAAACCCAGTTGGTGTGGATTAGTTATATACACTTGACTCTCAGATAGTGGAAAGTTCAATATTCCAGAAACCTTGTGCACATCAAATTTGTGCAAATGGAGCTTAAGAAGCTTCATTTGTACAAATGATGGATTAGATTTCAGACTTGGATAAAAGAATATTTATTGAAGTTTTTATATCAGAAAAATTTTCTATTTCATTTAACTTCTTTATTATATGAAAATATTTTAGTTTCGTTATGAATTTTTTTAATGAAATTGACAAAACTATGAACCAAAATAAAACTATCAAAAAGATTATTATTTCTTTAATAAAATACATAACATGGCTTCCTAAAACACGGTTTCACTCTAACATGATTTGAAAATTGCGGAAACCCTCATATAACATGTTCTACAACATTGTTTTTACCAACACATTTAGGAAAATTATATTTACTCTCCTACAACACAAACATTAAACTTTATATAATCCAAACATCAAAGGAACTTTATACCAAATAATCTAAATTTTTCTAGGCAAATTATAGCCCTTGAAACTTTAACGGTAACTTTTAATGATTAGAACAAATTTAAACTAATGTTAGTGTCATCTCGTAATTAGAATAATTATTATTTTATTAAATCAATGAATGGCACCATCTATTAATTAATAATTAAACTAGAATTTTTAACTAATTTGTCTGAAGAAAAAATCCACCTCGGCCCGGGATCAAACCGGGAACCTTTGGGCTAATGTCCCAATGTCATACCGCTAGACCACCGAGGCCAACAAGCGGTTTGATTCTTCAGACAGTTATATTAATTTAGAATTAATTTTTTTTTTTTTACCATAATTTTGAGAAAAATGAGGAATGTATTTGAGGTTTATGAAAAGCATAAATACATTAATACCTTACTGGAACATTTATACATAATGTGAACATGGATTTTAAACTCTTATGGGAAAGAGAGAAAATAATTCATTTTCTCCCAATGTATGTTAAAACTGCAATTCAACAGTATGTTGTATACAGTGGCGTAGCTGACGGTCAGCAGACCCCGTGACGCGGGGGGCCCCGAGCTTTGTGGGGCCCCAACTCACTCTGAAGAAGAAACCTCTGAAACCCAAACAATCAATCCCCAATTACTTCGATTTTAACGCAGGGCATCGGTGTTCGTTAGCTGGAACTCTAAAACAGCATTAATTTACAATTTATGTATTGTTTTCACATATATTTTTTATGTTTCCGGATACAGCGATTATTTGATTAAAGCGCTACAGTACGTTTAACGCAGTGCTCTCAAAAGTGACAAATTACCACAAACTAAGCTGTATACATCTATACGACACAAGTTTAAAATCTTATACATATGCATAATTTGATTTACTTGTTCTATCATTTGTTAGAATCATGTGTTTAATGACGCAAGTACAATTAGCAGGTTTAGATATGTTATCCATAGAATGCGACAGAGCTAAAAAACTTAATATCAATCTAATCATAGAAGAATTTGCAAATAAAAATGCCAATCATTCGGAACGATTTCATAATAGCATGTAAACTTAAATATCTTCTGATATATTTAATTATTGTTTAATTTGTCCAAATAAAATTACTTTCATTTGAATCAATGTAGATCTGTTTAAAAGTTTTACAATTTGTATAGAGTGAATCAGGAGAAGAAGTTTATTTTTCTCTAATTCTTTAATATTTAAACAGTTGGCGATAAAACGTGGTTTATTATAACCTCCTGTAAGCCCGCCAAAAATATAGATGATGGCTATTATCAGGTTATCAAATACTCGCATTAGAAATCGAAAAGTTTCTGCCGAGTGTTGAAATTTATTAAAAATTATACAGTCACTTTTTGAAGTGTTATTATTAATTGTAATAATATCATAATATTAAAAATTAATATATGTAATGTGTAGTGGATACTTTAAAGAATATTTTTCTTTCGATGTCGTAGTAATTTAGCCATTTTAAGTCGCGTGATTAAAGTTGCATCTCACCCAGATCAATGGAAAAAATGACAATTTTTGCTTCAGAGTTAGATGCCGAATTTAAATATTTATATTTATGATTTATTTTCATAAATTAAATGATAAGAACATATATTAGGACCCAAGCAGAGGTCTTTGGTTCGAAGAAAGTTTAAAACTTGCAGCATAACATAAACAGAGGAGGCATGAATTGCTTCAATGCTTCACAGATATATGCTAGGCCTATATCTCCTTACAGAACGTTAAAAAGGAGATTATAGAAATATGATGATGAAAAATATGTTATGGGACTACACAGTAAAGAATTCATTATATGTTTAATACTGATTTTATACGAAGGGCTTAGAAAAACTGTTAAATCCACTTTCCTAAGTGGTTTTGATAGCTTATTTTATATGGACAAATGGACAACTCCTATATCTTTCTTAATTAAAAAAGATTGCTCTATATTACCTTTTGAATTTTGAGATATGGAGCCACACTAAAGGCATCAAAGTGTCGAATGTGGCTCAAAAGCCGCAACTTGACTACTGTGGATGTATACAATATCTAAATTTTATAGAATTTAATAATTTATTCTATTAAAATATACATGGTGTAGTGAACAAGAAGTTTGTTGGATGATTAAAGAGTTCATTTTTTGGCTAAGTATTAAAGTGAATATCATCCAAAGCGCAGTGGCATCTTACCCCGAATATTCAGGGCAAAATGACTAATTGTAACTTTTTTTTTAAATTATAAATCATGACCCGATTGTTATTTCAAAGTTTTTGATAGAGCCATATATGCAAAACACTTGTAAGTTTAAGTACACAAATATTTGAAATGAAAATATTCAAATTTAATAAGAATTTTAGGGCTAAAAAGAAAAATATCCCCAATCTACTTTATATAGGTAAAAATAATTTTATTATATATAAGTTTCACATATTAATCTTATTAATAAATTAGTTTGCGTTAAGCTTTTTTACGTCGACATCCTTATATATAAACATTGACACCCAGTGTTACAGAATTTACATAGCATTTGAAATAAATTATATCGATAAATTAAAAAGAGCAAAAATGTGCTTGTCCCCGCAAAAATGTCGCCCATCGACATTTTTGCGGGGACCTCTCAGTTTTCAGCTATGCCACTGGTTGTACAGTCATATATAATAAAATTATTTTTACCTATATAAAGTTTCACGTATTAATCTTATTAATAAATTAGTTTGCGTTAAGCTTTTTTACGTCGACATCCTTATATATAAACATTGACACCCAGTGTTACAGAATTTACATAGCATTTGAAATAAATTATATCGATAAATTAAAAAGAGGGGCCCATCGACATTTTTGCGGGGACCTCTCAGTTTTCAGCTATGCCACTGGTTGTACAGTTGTAGTAGAAAAAATTATTGCACCATCATTTCATAAGTAGCATATTCAGTTATCCAGCCAGCATATGTGGAAATATTGTAGTACTGGTAATGTTCAACAATAGCAAGCAATGCAAATGACAAACTATTTAATGCATCATTTAATATATCATAACCAGATATGCATTAGTGAATTATAGCTGAGTTAAATAGCCTGTTGCTCCAAATAGTATTGAAACAATTTGAAAAGTGGACCCAAATTAGCTAATTACATCCCTAATATTTAACTAGTTTATGGTTCTGATTCAATAATTCTCATGTATTTCTAAATTCTGACAAACTTATAGGTGAGGCAATAATTTTTTCCACTACTGCTTAGTTGAATTCAAACTCCAAATATACATGAAATCAACTTATATATGCAAATAGACCTCTGTTTGCTAACACTCAATAGTGATGTCATCAATAAATTCTGTCATTGATCAATGCATTTCAGTGGGTTTGAGTCCCTGACTCAATGATCTGATAAATGGAAAGCATCCTTTTTTGTCTCTGTTCTTATATTTTGTGTTTATTAATTATAACATATTGTGTCCTAGTAATTATCAGTGGTGAGAAAGTCATAAATTTTGGGCATTTACAACTTAGGATGACAATTTCAAAATTGAACGATGTCATGAAGTACTAGTAGTCAAGAACTACTAGTATTTAAATTTTGTTTCTGAAAAGAAAGAAAAAGAAAAAAACCTACTTATACATTCAAATTCACACAAATTGAACATGTTAGTTCAGTATGTTTTCTAAAATTTTTATGAAATCAGATTTTTGTTGAATTTTCTTAGAGATTTATTATAAAGTAAATTTGACATAGATTGATTGTTATGTGAAGTTTACATTGTGCAATGCTTTGTATTATATTCATTATCTAAAAAGTCATTTTTAAATGTTTTTCTTTCAGCAAAAGAAGCAGCATTGTGGGAATATGAAGAACGACATCTACATGAAAAACATCAGTTAAGTAAACGACAGTTAAAAGATATATTTTTCCTACAACGCCATCAGATGCTTATTCGTCATGAAAAGGTATAAAAAAATATATTTTTATTTCTTATAGATCTGTTAAGAAAACAATAATTACTGTAATTTCAATGGATAGGAATTAGAACAAGTAAAGAGAATGAATGTTCGAAAGGAAGAAATGTTAATAAAGCAACAAGCTGTAGAAAAGAGACAATTACCAAAACGTATAAGATCAGAAATGAAAACTCGAGAACTCATGTTTAGAGAAAGTCTCCGAATTAGTATAACAAATTTAACAGAGTCAGCAGATGATGAAAGAATGGAAATAAGAAAGGTTAGTCATTATGAATTTCATAATTACAAAAGAAAAACACTATTGTTATATTTATTGAATTTGTTACATTGAAAAGACAGTTTTTCTTATGTAATTTATTATCCATTGCTCCAAGTTCAGTTTTAATAAATCCATAAATCATATAAATTGAGTGCACAAACTGTTTTGTTTATTAATCATAACATATGTGAAAAATTTATCAACTTAGTTGTTGATAGATTTTTCAGAAATAAAAACTTCAAAAATAAATGCTTTTAGGGTCAATCCACATCAAGGGGACCAGGGGTCCCCACTTGACCATCT
>AYEL01069995.1:0-107642 GCA_000484575.1 Olivierus martensii
TGAAAGTATATATTTTTATTGTCGCATTTATTTGTTAAACTAATTTTATTGGATTATTTTAAATAGCTAACGATACGATCGCAAAATAATTTCTTAACAACGTACAAAAAAATACAACATAACTTTAATTAATCTTATTTTTCGTGGACGTTCTGCTATAACAGAACTGGATTATTTTAAATAGCTAACGATACGATCGCAAAATAATTTCTTAATAATTTCTAAAAAATACAACATAACTTTAATTAATCTTATTTTTCGTGGACGTTCTGCTATAACAGACTCATATATATTTAATTAAATCTAATTTTTGTTATTTTTTTTCTGTTTTTATGGATTACAGAATTCTAGTGAATCATTTTGTAAAACAATATTTTCGCGATACTTTCACTGCTTCCAACGATGTAAACAATGATTACTAAAATATATTTCTTCATTTAGTTTGTAAAAAAGTTTACTTATTTTTCTTTGAATCTATAGTTAACAAAAGCACTTTTCTTAATGAGAAAATAAGATTTTTTTTAGCAATAATAGTAATAAAGAATAGTAAACAATTACAGCATCAGCTAATGTAAATTATAGAAATCATCGCAGTAAAAAAAAAATTATTTTTGCTTTAATAGGAACTACTTTTGCATTTTAAATTCTCTCTCTCTCTCTCTATAATTTAATTTTTATATGAATAATAAACGGATAATTACTAAATCCTTTTTTACTAAGAACGAAATCCAGGTATCACGCTGCAAAAAATAAACCATTAAAAGTATATTTTCGAACATATTTAGCCATGAAATTTTTCTTAATCCGCAGTGGAGAAAAAAAAAATTTTTTTTCTTCTTCCCTTTCCGTCAAATCATTTTAAATCCTCGTATGACATAATCCGACAGGAAATTTTTTCCATTTGCAACAGAAGACAAAATACCAATAGATACAGGTTCATCAGATATCTTTTTTTTCTTTTCCATCTCGTTTTCCGTACAAGACCGACAGTATATCAAATCTAAGAATGTTATCATTTTCCTTCAGACGTTTCGTTGAAAATAGGCAAAAGAAAATTATAAAAGAAGGAATTTTCTCTTTTACGAAGTTATAAAAGAAAATTGTGTACGAGCTGGCAGTTTGTTTCTGTTAGCAATCATTTCTAAATTACAACCCATTAACATTTATTTAATGCCATCTTTCGACACTACTCCAAAAGAAAACTAAAAATCACTCACCATGCAATAAATTCTGCGCCTTTTATGAGTTACTATCTCTGTATAAACTTATTAGTAACCTCATAAATCTTTATTTAGACAGAATCGATGTATGCTTTATTATATATATATATATATGTATGTATATATACAGAATTGTTAGTTTCGCCTCACGTTTCTGAATTAGATTACATTAATTATGTGCAACTATTACCAAATACAAGTTCAAAGTATTATAATTAGAAAGGTTACATTAGGCAGTCATTTAAATATTTATCATGTATCTGACAAATTATTTTATGCTTAATTCAATTTAGAAAATTTTACGTTGTTTATAATTGACAATTAATCTATAATAGCTTTACTTTTAATAATAAATTTTTGCTTTGGATAATGCATAATATACGAGCGAAGTCTTCCTCTATAATTTATATGTGGAGTTGTAAGAATAGAAACAAATTATGTTAATTAAAAGTTTCCAGAAAAATCCGATTACGATTTTTCTTTGCAGATTTGAGGCCCACTATTTAAATTTTCTGGTTCTCTAGACGTATACGTAAGCAGAAAATGCCTAAAAGTTATATTTATCTCCCAAAATATTAAAGTTTTATGAGATTAGAAAGTGTTAAATTTACGAGGATCCATGCCCTTAGGATCCATAGCATGGAGAAGCGATATCATCCTGCTGGTTGGTTTTCTCGTACAGATTGACTAAACACTCTTCTCGAAAGTAAAGAGCAAGTTAAATATAAATAATTCGATAAGATTGAAGCGATAATAACTTAGTTAATTAGATGTGAAGTTTAGCCAATATTATTGGATTAATACATTTGGCCGAGGATTAAATCATCCTATTGGTATGGAAGAGCGCACTAGTAATTTGCCACATATCTAGGACGCTTCCCAGATGAGTGAAGTTCTAAGTCTAGTCACTGAAGTTGGCAAGAGTCTTGGGAATTATTACTTCGACATTCGACAGACAGAGGATGGTTTGTAATTACCAAGTCTTGTTGCGTTCTAATCGAGTCACTTCCAGATCGAAAGAAAGTATTTCAGTTGCCAAATTGAGACATCGATTATCATCTACAGGTCTAGCTTGTTTTACTTACTGTTGCTAGATTCGGAAAACTTTCGTCTAGAAAAATTTTTACTTGTTTATCTATTTATGAGAAAAGACAATTGGGATTTTATCAGTTTTCATTGGCTGTTCAATAATCTGACAGTCTAATCTAATATCTTATCTAATTTATTTTGGAAATTACGATTTCCAGCTCAGAAAATTTATCTAAAGAATGTATAAATATTAATATGAATTCTGAACTATATTCTAATAGTTTTATCCGCTTTTTTTCCTTTCATCTTGCTTTCGATTAATTCTATAAAAAAATTGCTGAAACGCTTTATTTTATTTATATAAAAAAAAAAGAAAATGAAATCGATTTTTGAAGATAATACAATTCGTTATAGAGCGAGTTTAGAGGGCACAAAACATTTTTCTATTATTTGTCAGCTCAATTTCTTTATACCCAATGATATTTTTTGAATTTTTAATTTAATTTTTAAAACGGGTGTTTTTATATATTGTAATTCAAATACATATTTATCTATTTTATAAGAATTTTAACTTCAAAACAAATTAATTACAACTTGCGTTAAATATTTTAGTTTTAACGCATTTCCTGAAAAATTACCTTTCTTAAACGTTAAAAAAATAAAAAATAACAATTTAAATTAAAAAATATATCCAAATATTACCAATATTTTAATTCTAAATCAAAATTTTTAAGTTATTTTTTCCTAATGTAATATGTTTATCCTCGTTTTGTTATTTTCGGTTTAAAGAAAATCATCACAAATTCTCGGGAATTTTAAAAACTGGTGTCGAAATCAGATAGGTTTATTAACCAAATAAATTCTATACAAATTTAACAAGCAACTAAAATGACCATTGGCGAGGAAATTTGCTAATTACATCACTCATTAAACTAACAACTTTCACTAACAAATAATTGGATGCAAATACATGGTTTCAGTCTTAAATCGGTAACAAATCCTTCCTGTATTAAAATAGTAAAATTTAAAACAGAATCAATTAAATGATGAATCTTTAAAAATAACATTAATTAATTAAACTTTTCCTTTCGTCTCTTCTGATCACTAATTAATTAAACAAGATACTGTCAAAGAAGATTACAATATTTCCACTTTTGAAAGTTTGAATTTATTTATCTCTTTGTGTATTTCTATTTTTATTAAAAACTTTCTAGCCTTCTATCATATACAAGAACATTTATGAAGAAAATTAAACATATTATCCCTGGAATAATTTGATTGTCATACGCTAATGTAATTTTAGTTTTTAATTTATTTTTTTATTTTTGCAATAGTTTCAACATTTATTAATTACTAAGAACATAAATTATTTAAAAATATTTTTAATATTTTTCGTTTAACAATTCTTAGGCAGTATTCTAATTTTTTCTCTTTTTTTTACAAGTTGCAGTGAGAAAATTTCACTTCCAACTTTTTTCCTCCAGAGAATAGTACTTTGCCCCCTGTACATGTATCTTCACAGCATTACTCCGCTGCATTGCAGTAATGACACCTTCTTGTTTATCATTTCTATTTTTGTTTCCTTCTAATTTATTTCTTATTTATGTTTTCGAGTTAAACGTTATTCGGAAAAATTTTAATTATCTTCTGTTATATTAATTTTTATTCGTTTTGCAGTTTTGTTTAAATTAATAGTCTCGACAAAAATCTAGTTGTATTAATCTATGATGCACATCTTCAGTGCAATTCTTTAGGTTTCTATAAAATTTATAACTATCTAGGGAATGTCTTGAGTGGAAATGTACTTTAGTTGAATCCAGAATTCCACTTAAGATCAACCTATTGTCAAAGTAAGCTTAACAGATACACTGTCTGATTCTAAAATTGGATTATGCAGTTTATTGTAGAGGAGAGCTCTTTTATCAACTTTTCATTAAAGATTCACCAATTGTTGATTGTAGAAGTTATCTAAAGATAAAGTTAATTCGATTTTCATTGTACACTTCTTTTGTCGCATGCACATTTCTTAATGCAGTGTGTTCTTTCAAGAAGCAGAAAAAATAAATAAATTTACTATTAATCAAAATTGATTTACAAATATATCATATTCTTGGAACGTTTAAATATCGATTGTTTTTATTCATCCATCCGTTCACATTTTTTATAAATGGACTATATAGCCAAATCGGCTCAGCAGTATCTTTCAACACATCTCTTGTAGCGATGCAATTTCTAAACATCATTCGATAATATTCATCTCTTTTTTTATCGACCACACGTAGTTGTAAGAATATATCCAAAATATTCATAAAATATGAATTTACAGATATATAGAATATTTACATGAAATAAAATATTTGATACATCTTGAAAGCATCAAGTTTACCCGTCATATCAATCTATAAAATAAAATGCGCCTTTTACCATAATAATCCGACAAAATATGTTAGTGTAACTATCGAAAGTATACTTTTTATTATTGCAATAAGTAAATAAATATATTTATAACTTATGAATAAATTCTGAACTGATTTAATGATCCGCTTGTTACGTATGTAGAGAAAGAAGTAATAAAACAGCAAGTATTTGTCGAAACAATTGAAAGTTGCTTTGAAACAGCCACAAACCACATATAATTGGGAACGAAACAATTAGCTAGAGGCCAAAGAATGACATGCTTCAGCAACTTTCTATCTATCTAGTTAAACCAAAAAGTTTCCTCTGGCATGTTGGACCAAAGACAATGAATGAGATTCTATGAAAATTATTTGATTTATAATGCAATTAAAATTTTGATTTAGGTTAAGAATGTAATAAATTAACTGTTAAATTTGAATCAGATAAGTTTACAACTTTTAATTGCTTTATTCAAGAAGAGTTTTCTGTTTTAAGCAATCGCTATTTGTTACTTTTCTACATATTTTGAAATTTCGCATGAGTGCATAATCATGTCTTAAATTATTTTCGTTTTTTTTTGTAAACTAGAGGGGGGAAAAACTCTTTTTTTTCCTTGCAAAACTGGTCTGCCGAAGGAATTTTTATGCCTTCTTAAATTCTTTGATCATTTTTCATCTTCATAAAATAAATTTTTCTTATCGAACTTAATTTTAAGTGAAAACCCATCTTCGTATTCCTAACCTTCTATACAAATTTTAATCTTTAACTTTTTAACTTTATTGCAAAGAAGGATAAATTCATTATGGTTCAGTATCCGAATGATGTTTTTACATTACTCTTTTATCATGTTTTTTTAACTTAAATTCAACCAAATAATAAAGAAAAACATATCAAATAAATGAAGTAGAAAGCGAAAGTCTAGAAAGTGGAAATGACTTGAGAGCACTGACCTGAGAACTGTTAAAAGTGACCAGTGGTTATAACAGCAAATGATCAAAGTCCAAGTGAAGAAAACAAAACTACTCAAGAAGTCGTCGAGTTTCGTTACTCATTGAAAAATTAAAGAACTTCAACCTAATTTTAAAAAATTGAACTTTATCATCATCGTGTTTCTAATGCGAATTTTGTTTCAAGTAATATTTTCTTAAGAATATTAAATCATATGATAGTGAATATTCACTTTTTATTAAAATTATTGAAGAAAATTTTATTTTAAAATAACTTTTATACAACAGAAATATATTTAGAGTTGTTAACATCCGAATTTTCATTAATAAAACTGTTCAGGAGTTCAAAATTTTATTTTATTTTTAAATAAATATTTTTTGGGCGAATGACATTGACATGTCTTTCAATGTTAAATAATAAATAACAAATTAATTTTTCGCAGATTATTTTAAGAATTTATGTATTAAGTTACATTAACTTCTTCACTCTAAATAATTGCTTCCGTTCAAGCCTATTAAAAAAACTTTAATTGCAACAATTGTAAGGAAAAAAATAAACCGATTATGGCTATTTATGTAAGAAAAAATGGCGTAAAGAATATTTCAATGCTTAGAAAATAACTGAAATTTTTAAAAACCGATATCTGATGATCTAATATGATCTATAACTGCAAATTTAATCCTTTTGAAGTGGCCTTTGATAGTAGACAGAAGACGACGAATATATGGGGAATGACGATTTCTCTCCACATCAAATTCCAAATTCGGATGGCAAACGATTGAAGTGACGTTGGCGCGAAGAGAAAATCGATTAGGTGGCCACCACGTGCGTCGTAATGAACCTTCTAACATTTCAAACTGTTTTCTGTATGTATCAGAAGTAAAGTATGCTAAATATTTGCAAAATTAAATATTTTTTAAACTCTCAAATGTTATAAAATTCTTAAAATAATCAGAAATTTTTTCAGTATTTTCCTATTTATAGAAGCTCAACATAGAAGACACATAAGCCTTTATTTATGTACATATATACTATTATTATATCGAAAATATTTTCGATATATACGCTTTCTTTTGAAAGGGTTTAGAAATATGCTTTTAAGATAAAGAAGTCCTTACATACTTTGGATTACTTTCGAATGGTTCAAAAAAGAATACACTCAAAGTAATCCAGAAATGATACGACATAGTAAACAACTTTGATAGCATTATAGAGAAGATTTATTTAGCATGGATTTTGTCTAATGCAACTCCAAATCTTCGTCTATTGCTGCAAATCCGTATACAGTTCTATATTTTTTGCTGAAGAAACATTATATATAGAAAGTCGATAATCATAAAAGTTTTACTTCAGTAAAGGAATATACGTATGTGTAAACATAAAAAATATCATCCCAACTTTTAATTTTCGTGAAAATATTGTCTAAAATATGATAAGCAATTTATAAAATTTTGACTGAAACATAGCGAAAATTTATAAATTTTACAACACAATGTTTGCAAAAATCGCAAAGTTGAGATATTGTAAACAATCCATAAATTCTTATAACAATTTTTTGCTATTTTCGATCTCAATAACTTCTGTTATATTCATAGAAAAACTACGAATATAAATGCTACCAGTTATACAAAGAATATTTACTGCACAAGTACACGCCGAAAAAATTTTTTTTATGTTTTGTTCAAAACTTATAAATTGCTAACATTTATTTATATCTGTAAGTCATATCTTTGAAGATATTTCTTTAACATCACATAATATCTCTAATATCAAAAGTTCTCAGAAGTAATGCCCAGAAATAAAAAAAATTTTCAATTCAATCAAATACCTCCTCTTTCAATATATTTTTCAGTTTTAATAAATTTTTCGATATGTAATTGGATTTTCCTCCACATATATAAGACAGAAACAAGCGTGTCTGTACGTTATATACTTATATATATTCTTATATATCGTGTTTAATTTATTAATTATTTTTTTCCCTCTTATCATAACATTTTGTCTCTTTTGTAAAAATAATATAACTAGCATTACAAGAGAATTTTAAACTTTATTTTTAGAAAGAAAGGTTTGGTAACTGAAAAAATATCCGTATAAGTAAATTTTCTTACTAGAAAATTTCGGTAAAATTATTGATGATGTGTAAACTAGATTTAAGTTTCAGTTTGGAATTTTAATAACTACTTTTCTTTTACTTGATTCCTATTTTATCCATAGTTGCAGACAATTGGATTGCTGTTCCAGGGATGCCTGTGACTGACAACTTATTACTCCAAATCACTCATAGTAAGCATGTATGAGATATGTTTAACGATCGACAAATCACACTCCATTCTTACAGTTTGATTTTTGAAAATTTTCCAAAGGATTCTTGCATAATTTCGAAGCGATCGCATTATAAGCGGGATTAATCTGTTTTAGAAAATATTCGATTTTTGCAGATCTGTTTTAAATTTATATAAATTTAAGATATTCTGCAATTGTTGAAGGACATTTTTTTAATTAGTTATGTCCAATTTTTTTTGCTAAAGCTTGATATTTGTCTTGGGGAAATAATTCTGTTTTTTTTTTTCCTTACTTCGTTTTTGCTTTCTTATTTTTTCTCCTACTTAACCACTCTCTTTCTCACTATCGATGACTTACAAGGACCTGTCAATTATAGGGAGTTTACTTTTGACATTCACCTTCCCATCTGTAAAATTGTCAATTTAGTAAGAGGTCAATTTGGGAAAAGGACGACAACGTCTCTTGTCCTCTTCCAAAGAAGATTAGAAATGCCAAAAATTCGTGCCAAAAATTAATTGGATGACGAAATATTATAGAATAATAAAAGATATACAGTATATATATATATATATATGTATTTCATTTTATAAACTAAGCTAGAGAATATCATAAATCAATTATTTTTGCTCTTAGTAAGCAGGTAGGCACTCCTCATTTCTAAAATAAGATTACGGGTTGCGATCGGAATTCAGAAGAAAAAATTGAGTTTATTTGTGTTAATGCTAAAAAAGGAAATACATTATTCTGTTCAGGTTATACGCCAAAGGGTCCTTATAGGCGAAAAAGTGATAACTTATCCATTGCGGCCGAAATAATCACCATTAAAGACTGCAGAGGTAGAAAAGAAATAGTTGAATTTCTCATCACGTTTTAATGCAATAAACCTTTACTGATTCACTAGAATTCATAGTAAAGCGAAGTAAAATCAATTTTCTACATTTTCAAGTGATTTTGTAAAATATATATATAAGATATACTGTATAAGCTTATATAATGCAGGTAAGTTTTAGTAAATCTAAGCAATATAAAAGCGATAAAACCAGTTCAAATTTTTATAATTATATTTAGGAAATATTTTAATAACAAAATAAAAAGTTTCGATCGCATTTTAACAATTTTATGAAAGATTAAAGTGAAAAACACTATCGTTTATCTTCTTATTTCCTCACATTAATGACTTGCATTGAAAAGGTTAACTTTAATGATGTTGCTATTTGATATTTTTTAAATAAGAAGAAATTTTTAACCTGTTTATTAAGACAAAATATATCTTAAATTTCTTAAATAACTGCTTTTTATGCTTAAAAATTGAAAAAAAAAAAAAATGCAATGCACTTACTAATTAACAGATATATCAATAAGTACAGTAATAATAATTTCGATTCATCCAGATCATCCATTAAGCTGTTCATCCGACTATCTTAATGTTCTTTAAAGTAATTATAAAGTGTAATAACATATTTTAATTATCGATATTTAAGTAGGTTAACTAGACGGTTATATCGATACAATTGAAATTGCCTAATGCAAAGTAACTTCGACATTTATTCATACAAATACAGGATACTTATCTGTAACCTCGAAAATCAAAACTAATTAAAGCTTAATTCAAGACTATTTTAAGTTTGTATACTTTAGCCGGAGAGGAATTGATCTCGTACAGTATCAGGATAGTCAGGTTTTATTCCCGGTTGGTTTCATCTTTTAATGTTTTCCAAAAAAAAATTAATAGCAAATAAATCTCGAAAAATTTAGTTTGAAAGGATAAAATTTATTTAAATATTATAATTTTTTATGATATAATCGTTTTTTCGTAAATAATATTAAAAATATATTTATATTAATTTATAAATTTAAGTTTGTAAGGCATTTTATAATTTTTTTAATGTTTAAAAGTATTCGAACATTAATCTCCATGCAGTTCGAAATTGCAAAATGAGATTTATTACGTTTACTATTTTTTTTTAGTTTTTTCTACTGGCGATTTATTGCATATCTAAACTGAATGTTTCGAATATAAAATAAAAATTTGCATAATATTTATTGCTAAAGTTTAAACTCCTTTCTTTTGTCTATGACTAATTGTTTCTCATTTTTAATTTGCTCCAATTTATTAAGCTGATTTTCTCGTTTCTGATGAGTTTTGACGTCCGGAAGAAATGTGGTTTTCTGCCAAGGTAACTTCTACGTAAAATATTTTCATTTACAGGAAAGCTACCTTAACGGCGTATCACATTTTTCCGGACGTCAAAACTCGTATAAAATAAGATTGTGTGATGCCAGTCACTGAAATTTAGATAAACTGGCTTTAAGAAATGATTTTCTTATAGACAAATAATGAAGTTTTTTAATTAATTATTAAAAGTTAAGAATAATATTTTTTACCAGCAATAATTATTATGTTAATTATGATTTTATATTCGGAAAATTCATCTATAATATGGTATATATTGCCACAAGAAAGGTTTCTAAAAAGAATATAAGTTATTTTAGACACTGTTTCTTCTCATTTCAAAATATAACTTTTATACTAAAGTTATATACTCTAAACTAAATAATTTTAATATAAAATTCATCTAAATACATTTATGATTTAAAATGGTAAAGAAAAATGAAATTTTTTTTCTCTAAATTTTTATAAAAATTTTATTTAGTAAAAGAGAATATAAAAAATGAGCTGAAATAAATTGCAATGATGATGATATATTTTAAAAGTCTTCCCATATAGATTTTAATCAAATAAAAATTCCAATTAAAATTATATTGATATACTGATTTGTATTTTTTAATATTTAGCATAAACAATGTGAAAAACATTATATAATTCTTTCTATTTAGATAAACTTATCTCCTTTTGCACATTTGCATGTGCTTCTCTCCTCGTAAAGATACTAGAACCGTGAATTTTTACTGCACTGCATTTTCTTTTATTATTTTTTCACGAAAAAGCGTATTTGCCTTTTTTTAAAAATCCATGATTTATTAGGAAATTGGCTCTTCTATGTGTTTCCTGCGTTATCTTGTAATCATTTCAGTACATGGAAAAATGAGACCTTAACAAGACTTTATCCCTTAAACATCTGATACCAGGACTATCTCCTAATCGAAATTTTAATATAACCTATGAAGGAAATCATCTTTAATATAACGATTTTTCAACAAGAAAGACATTAATAAAGATGTATTTTGGATGACCCGGGGCGATTTTTGAAAGCAGAAGGCTATGCAACTTGTCAATAACCATCTTCGATAGATGTTATTGAGAGTGTATGGCCCGCAGATATTTTGATGGAATTGCAAT
The DNA here is from genome assembly GCA_000484575.1 of Olivierus martensii. Lineage (NCBI taxonomy): Eukaryota > Metazoa > Arthropoda > Arachnida > Scorpiones > Buthidae > Olivierus > Olivierus martensii. The sequence continues at coordinate 11,182 of AYEL01069995.1, forward strand.
GCTTTACTAAGCTTTCGGCTTTGCAATGTGTAACTATGATGAATTTCTTCTTGTCAGTCGATTCTACGTTATTACTGGAAATAGCGTTATGTATCATTTTGACACGTGTAGTCACTCTTTCCGATTTGTGGTGGCATTCCTTCATTCTAACCTAGGAAAAAAAAGAAATTATCCGGTTATTAATAACACCATTCGTCTTTCTAGATGATCTTTTAAGCAAATATTCGCTAATTTTAACATAATAAAAAATTATATATAAAATTACGAAGCTTTCCGTGAAAGAAACTGCTTTTAACTTATTATAATTCATTTCCTTCTCATAAATCCATAAATATCTCCCAGCTTTAAGGTAGGAGGTTACACTAAAAATTCATTTTTTTCTAATTTTTAACGTATTATACGTAGCGCTTAAGTTAAATTTATTAATGTAATAAGTGTAAAATAATGGCATAATATATTTATATCGCATTATTAAGAAGAAACTGTATCGGGATAAACAAATGCAGCAAACTATAAATATTATTTATGCATTAAATAAATTATTATTCAACTGCACAGCATTGTAACAACAAGTTATTGATTTTAACTCATCACGGATAAGAATATCTATACATTTAAAATTAACCTGGAGCACATTACATTATTATTAATTCTTTCAATAATTGAATAGGTTGTCTTCTACAGAAAATAGGATTTTAAACAATTGCCAGAGCCGAATGTTTATGCCAGATTTAATTAAATATTAAAAGTTTCATTAATTAAAAGTTGGAGAAATTATTATTAAAATCGACGTTATTAAAACTGTGTCAAGTTGACATTTTTTCTTTTATATTCCACCTAGCATGTCTCTTTTGCGTAATGTCCATCGACCTTACTGTCACCTGGATGATGAAGACGAAGCCATTAGAAAAAGGTACCAGGAGTTGAGGATGAAGAGACGTTGGTATCAAAAAGCCAAGGTGACATTGATCGCTGTGGCTCTAGTAGTTGTCTTGCTGGCCACGGCTGGCGTCACCTTATGCTTCATCATACCATGGAAAGATAGTTTAAACATGCTACGTCTGAGCCCTGACGATAAATTATCTAATAGTGGAGGCTTCGAAGATGCTCTTCTTGTTAAAACGAACTGTGGACAATATGCCGGTTTAGTCGAAGATGGTGCTTTTGTTTTCAAGGTAAGCAATGATCCACTTAGCAATTACCATAGATATATGGTTGGTAAGTAAAGCAAATCATATTGAAATCGTCAAAACACATTCATAATGTTAAAATCTATCTCTAAACACATAAAAATATGGATTATTATAACTATAAGAATGAGTATCTTGTGATTAAATAGAAATTTTCTAACAATTACCATAGATATATGGTTGGTAAGTAAAGCAAATCATATTTAAATCGTCAAAACACATTCATAATGTTAAAATCTATCTCTAAACACATCAAAATATGGATTATTATAACTATAAGAATGAGTATCTTGTGATTAAATAGAAATTTTCTTCTTTATAATCAAGAGAACAGAAAAAAATCTTTTCTGGATGTATTTATGATATTATGTTAAGATTATCAATACATTTTTATGTCAATTGAATATTTTAATAGTATGTGAGAAGTTAATTTAATAAGATAACATTACAGCAAGCGCAGAGAGAGATATAATGAATATTAACACAGATTTTGTATCTACGTTAATTATTACTTTCTAAGAATGCTATTCAACAGAGCATGTTTATTAAATTATCTTAAATTATATATCAGTAGCAACGTTATAAAAATTAAATATTTTAATAAATAACAAAGCCGTAATTATCTTAACTAAAATTTAAATTAACAATATAAAAATTAATTACAAAAATACTAAAGATAAATATTTGGACAGTTTAAAACTCGACAAGTTTTAAGCATACTTTTTTTTGCATAATTGCTGTTTAGTAGAGCCTATACAGCTTATATATGTTATTGCTGCTTATAAGATGTAATATTATTTGCAATTCGGAAAATGCAACTCAGAAGAAGAAGAAGAAGAAGAATTTTTATCCGTATGGGTATTGGGGAGAAACCGCTTTTAAGAATTACATAGTTGAAGTGTTGAAGCACGTTTCAGATGTTTGAAAATTCGCTTTCATATAAACATAACAGCTAGTATTTGCTCAAAATATTAAATGTTCAAAACCATAAAAATTTTCTTCTTTGTTTTGTCTTTCGATTTTCGTGTTGACATTAGACTTAGAAATCGCAGTCGGTTCTGTGATTTTAATCAAATCTCTAAGCGAGTAACCAAATTAATTAACTTTTTTTTTTTTATTCTTTTGTTATGTTGCAGATGGGATTACTTTCATAGCAATTTTTTTTTATCAAATAAATAAGATCTCTTGTAATTTGCGACATAGACCTAATTTATTTATTATTTTATTTTTATTGTCACTAAACAAATTTGTGCAATCGAATAAAATTAACTGTAGCGATTTAGATCACATTATCTTTTATTGTGTGAGTTATCTTTTTATCTTATCGATCAGTATTGTCAATTTGGCTAAAGATATCATTAATCTTAAAAAATAAATCTTTAAATTTATATTTTAGAGATCGATAATGTTTAATTATCCGAATTATTAATCTAGAACAAAGAAGATAAATATTTTTCGATACTGATGATAAGCTTTAAATTTTATTATTTTATTTTTTAATAATCGATTTATTTTCTATTTAGGTTTGTTATTCTTCTAATTACTTATGTGTTTTACTCATTTATACTTAATTCTTTGTTTATATATCTCTTAAATGCAAACAAAACTTTGCTTTTGTTAAAAGTTTTTCTATGGAATTGGAACAAACTATTGTTAGATATTGTAAACAATAAAATAACAATGCATAGAAATTAGTGTAAAAGAAAACCATCATTATCATTATTTTTTAGTGTATTTTGTTTAAAAAAATCATAATTAATAAATTTTTAAAGAGTTTCAGGAAAGAGTTTGATTTAATTTATAACTTTTGCTTTCAGCTGTATTCTTGAGTTTGGCTTTTATAAAAATGAAAAATTGTTTTTTTTTGTATTAAAAATGCATTAAACGATGTCTAAAATAATTTTTCCGGGCATCTCGTAGAAAAATTATCACTGGAAAAAAGAATTATTAATATTACAGAGACCAAAACTCAATAAACGAGCGAATTTTTGTCGAAGATTAAGAAATGAAAAATTGTTTCTTTTGTATTAAAAATGCATTAAACGATGTCTAAAATAATTTTTCCTGTCATCTCGTAGAAATATTATCACTGGAAAAAAAAATTATTAATATTACAGAGACCAAAACTCAATAAACGAGCGAATTTTTGTCGAAGATTAAAAATATTCATAAATAATGCGCTCTCTTAAAAGTTGATGTTTGCATGAACGATAAATAGCCGATATTCGAATAAATTACGGAATGAATCGTTGTTTTTGATTTGATAACTCCTTCGTTTATCCAGTTATGAGCTGTTTTTTGCAATATCAACCATTCTTCGCTATTGATACCAGATGCTGCTGTCCAGTAATTTTTAAAACTGAGGTCAAAGCTATCTTCGAAACTGTTAGTTCGTTTTTTTTATATAACATTTCGAAAATTGGCTCTTAACTTCTGGTATTAAGATGCTTATAATACGTACTTTCAAAGTTTAAAAGAAGAAAATTCTATATTAATTTTTTGAGCATTATATATTTAAGCAAGATTTATCTCTTTGATGGAAATATTTAATATAAACGTATATTAAGCTGCATTTTATTTTAAATGGAGGAAAATGTGTGTTTAAAATTTTCAACATTTCTATATTCAGGGTGTGCCATATGCTTTGCCACCGATAGGAGAACTGAGATGGAAGAAAACGGTCCCCATCTGGACAGATTCTAAACAATGCAGCAATACTAGTAGGCAGAGAGCACATCAGTTCAGTCCTCCTTGCTTTCAACTTAGCCCCTATAACAAAAAATATAAAGGACAAGAAGACTGCTTATATTTAAACATTTGGTCACCTCGATTAGATACTTCTGTATGTATTACCACGCATTTTTGAACTCATATTTTTATTGTTTTAATTAATGTTAGACTAATTCTAAAGAATTTTAGGCAGATTTGGAGGTTATGGTATGGATTCACGGAGGATTTCTTCAGTTTGGAGCCGGAAATCGACCGGGTCTATGCCCATCAGCTAAATTGGCAAAGAAGTTGAACATGGTCTTCGTGTCTCTCAATTATCGTCTTCACTCCTTAGGTTTTATGGCTCTAGACTTACTTGTAGGTAGTATTTTAGCCGATGGCTTTGGCAATTACGGTCTTTGGGACATGATTGTGGCATTGCAATGGATACAAGATAACATAAAGAATTTCGGTGGAGATCCGAAAAAGGTTAGTGCTTCAACTTAACTATCTCACTCGCGTATGTGACTGTTTATAGTCGTAGCTATCGAAAATAATTTATCTCTAAGTATTTGAAGATAAAAAGGTAGAATAAACAATCTAACAAAATATTTATGGTTTAGTGTGATAACAAATTATAAAAAAAGTTATAAAAACTATAAGTTATTAACTGTTAACTGCTGAAAGATATAACAATTAGTAATAGGTACATCTATATTTTATTGAAGTTCATAATATTATATTTATGTTTTTTTATATCAAAAATATAAAATATTTATGGTTATTGTTTATTTCCATGTTATTATAAGCCATTTATGTCTTTTCTTGTGCACTGTTGCTCTTATCTCAGTTTATACTATTAAAACTGTATTATATGACTTCTACATTATTTACAAGAATAATAGAGAATTTGTCATTAATTAATACTCTTATATTTGTTCTAGGTCACCGTATTTGGTCCGGATGCAGGAGCATCCTCTATTTTGGCAATGATTTCTTCTAAAGCTGGAAGAGATTTGTTTAGATCCGCTTGGCTGATAGGTCCCGCAGCCATATTTAATCGTACTTTTGAAGAACTGCAGAAACACAATTCCGCATTCTTCTTAGCTAGAAGCGGTTGTAGAGATAGCAAATGCCTGAAACAAATGTCGAGTAAAGAAATCTTGCTATCATATTTGGGAAAAGACGACCCTTCGTTCAGAATTAGAGATCAGAACGATCTTCCTATACAAGGCATATATCCGGAGCAGTTAATCGTAGTAGATGGTATTTACTTTTAATATTAAATTAATTTAAAATCAGTTAAACTTTAATAATTATTTTTTCCTATCTTTCAGGCGACATTTTATCAGCTACACCAACCGAGATTATAAACATGGGACAGGCCAATGATATACCTCTACTTATAGGTAAATTACGTTACGAATTTTTAGTAATTAAAAATAATCTGTTAAGTATATACGCTAAAATATCTAACGCAACATTTTTATCTTCTGTGTAATTAATATATAGATTTTTTTATGTTTACATTGTTGGTTTACGTACTAAAAAAATTATCAAAATTAAAAACTTTAAGTAACTCTTACATAAACAGGATATAAGTAAACCGATTAAAGTATCGTTAGAAAGTTTAATTAAGGTGCATCCTTATTTCGGTATAAAGATGATGAACAGTAACATCATTTTATAGACGTTTAAGGTATAAAGTGTTTTACAATGGATAAGGCTTGATTCTATTAAAGTATCGATTTAGTAGTAAGACAGTCATTTGGAGAATGATTAATAGACAAAGAAGCTGAACGCCTGAAGCATTTTCCAAGTGACAAGTTGGAAGTGCCACCAGATGTGAGTCGTCTCGCTCGTTGATATCGCATCAAGATGCTATGTCTCGCAGAAAGCGAAATCAAACGATCAAAGTTCTTACTGAAAAGAAAAGTCCTTTGATAGATAGATCGATTTAGTAAAAACTCCTGGGAAATCCGTGGCAGATGGTTTTAAGATAGAATTTTCTATGTAATTCTTTCTCTTACGTCAACAGAAATTCACATTGAGTCCTACTGCAATCTATTTATAGAATCTCATATATATATATATATATATATACTGGTTGCTGCACAGCGACACTACATAAAACGTAAAATTGACTTTCTGCAAGTTTGTCGAGAATCATCCAGCACGAAACATTGATTTATTTACTTCAGCTTTAGTTTATATTAGATAAGTTTGTGTAAAGACTTCCTTTTAAAGTTTTATTTATTCATCTGTAACTAGTCCAATATATAATATTTTAGAAATAACATCAGAATGAAAGAAGTGCGATACTTAGAAGCAGAATAAACAGTTATAAAAATTATATTTGCTAGAAAAGCTAACAGCATTTTATAGTAGAGCATCTGAGAAAATATGATTATATTTTCGTTATTTCTAAAATATATTTTGCTCGAAAGAAAATATACAGTTTCGGATATAATACGATAAATAATAGTTTAGACATAGTAGTAATTTTATATAAAAAAAAATCGCAAAATACTACATTATCAAATAATGTTTTTTCTATGAACCGCAACTTTTTTTTATAGGTACCGGATCGCAGAGTGTAGATATTTGGCCAGGACCCGAAGATCTAAGCCTTTGGACTTGGAATCAATTAAGAAAATACGTTACTACTAGTTTAGATAGTTTCGATCCAAGAATTAGCCAAATGGCGCTTCATCTGTATAATGACACTGAAGTAGAAGGTAAATATGTATTCTAAAGTTATATATTTTGCACGTTTACGTCTTTCAATTAGTGATAAATGGAAGCAGATCGTTAGAATTCTAATAATATCTTGATATATTTGCTTATCCAAAACATTAAACGAAGTGAAATGTTTTGGATGAAGATGCGCTTCGCTATGTTCGCTGATGTTAAACAAGTTTAATATTCTAAGATAGACATCAGGAAAATCATATAACAGTAGAATTTTTCATAAATTAATTACGAAAAATTTGCCGTTTATTTTTAATATAAAATTTTAGTCTAGTCCATTTTCATCTGTAACAAAAATTTATTTTAATTTTGCCATTATTTTATATTGAAAAGTGATACGATACCGTAACGTAAATTGAGCAGTTTTATACACAACAATTCTGAGTTTAATCGAAATATAATTTAATTTAATTTTTATAAAAAAAAAAAAATTGTAGAGATCTATATTTTAATATTTTTAGATTTAAACACTAATTTTTTCCTCAAGCATTTACATATATCTTCTGAAATAGAATAATATTAATTCCAGGTACATGGATTACAGTTTAATCTTTAAAAAATTTTTAAATATTCAATTATTATTATGAAAGTAATGAAAATTGGCAGTGAACTCAATAGAATCGTTAAATAATTTAGAAAAGTCGAGAAAATTGCTAAAATTATATATATTTTGTAAAATTTGATTGATGGCTTCTGGCTGTTCACTGTCCATCTACACACGAAACATTTTCCTATAAGCCATGAAAGCATTGTGCAATATAATACTGTAGTTGAATATTTCTGCATAACTTTTTATCAGATAAATAAGAATTAAAAAATATGAAAATATTAAAAAAAAGAGTGTAAACCAATTGTTAACTCATGGATGTTGCGGTCTTATGCGTAAAATTTTGTTTTGATTATTAAATTCGGGAAAAACATCTTTGTCATTTTCTGCACTGTAGACTGTTTTTTTTTTCCATAATGAAACAATGTTTACTAACAAAATGTTAATTTATAAGTGGTAAGTGCTTGGTTATTAATAAGCGTTAATTCACTGTTGGCGATTAGCGGTATGAGTACTTTTAACAGATGCTTATGTCGCCACATTTCTACGAAACTAAATTCTGCGTATACAAAAGGCTAATCAACGTAGAGAGACATTAAACACTCATAAACCTATTTGAAAAGGTATATAATTCTTAATCATCTACTATATTCCAAAGAATAACATTGCACAAATAAAGAAATAATTAGTATTTTATGTGTAATAGTTAAAAATTATGTCGAAAACATATTTTATTTCGAAAGTCTCGTTTCTTATCTATACTTTTGGACAAAAAAGATGTTGGATGATAAGGTATATAATTCTTAATCATCTACTATATTCCAAACAATAACATTGCACAAATAAAGAAATAATTAGTATTTTATGTGTAATAGTTAAAAATTATGTCTAAAACGTATTTTATTTCGAAAGTCTCGTTTCTTATCTATACTTTTGGACAAAAAAGATGTTGGATGCATTAAATTTGCTCTTATATTAACATAAAAGAATAATTAAATAAATAATTTAAATAAGAACATTTTTGCCATACATTCATATTTTTCATAATAAATTCATTACATTTGTTGCTCTAAAAATACTACATCTAGTAGACTCCCTATTAGCCGGCCTCCATGGGACAGGATCTTAGGGCGGATAAACGAATGGCCGGTTAATCCGAAAACACATGCAAAATGCCATATATAGGTTGTAAATTAATATATATATATATATATTAATTTACAACCTATATATGGCATTTTGCAAGATAAAAAAATATTTAAATACAGTAGCAGCTGAATTATCTTGATATTTGATATATCTTGTAATTTCAAGCGCTTTCTTTCCTTCCGATCGACTTATTCTTTTTTAGTTTTTATTTCTACTCATAACTCGACGAAAATGTGGCCGGTTAAAGCGAGACCGGATAAGAGGGAGTCTACCGTAATTAAAATATTTGAAAGAATTAATTCTGAGAAAATATTTCTTTAAATTGCCAGTGAATTGCAAATATAAAGGAGACGACGGTCGTCTTTAAGTAATCCTGATTTAAGTTCATTAAACATGAATATATACAAATCGCTTTTTGCATTTTTATCTAGTAAAACGTCTGATTATGCAGCTGACAATAAATTTCGTCATTCATTCCGATTCAGTTCTCTGTAAAAACTTCAAAAAAAGCCTTTCTTTGTTGTTAATCAAACATTTATTATCTCACAGAATAAATTTTTCAATACACATATATGTATGTGTGTGTGCATAACAAAAGCGTTTCGAAATTTTGCTTAAATTTATCTATTTATTTATAGATTTCTGCATAAACTTAACAATCTTGCGTCATATCTCGTAAACATATCTCCGAATCGATGTTCTCGAATTGAATTAGTCCAAGATATTTTGTTTAATATAGGCTACTTACTTTATATGAGCCATTGTCTTTAGCAGCTGCCACAACATCACGGAAGCGATGTTGTGACAGCTGTTAAAGGCACATCACTTCCGAACTAAATTCCGAGCTTTGTTTACATTAATAAATAGGTTATGTTCGTATTACCAAGCGGAACTAAGTTGTAATGTTTTAGATTGTGTTTTGTTCCACCAAACAATGCAGTAAAGAGCTATTCTGAAGTGTATAAAATCTTTGATTTCTCAAAATTAATAATTTGTTGCAAATGTATATAATCTGCACAGAAGAATATGGATTGTCAGGAATGCATACATACGTACTCTACATTGATTAATTTTTGTGTAAACGATTCTTCAACTAAAATATCCAAAAAAATGCACGATTTGCGAACATTATCCTAAGATAGTTTACTTATAACCAAATAAATCGTGTTGCAAAAAATTTCATCAGTGAAGAGAATTAATCATTAAATTTAATACAACGAGAAATTAATATTTCATAAAATAAAAATTAATTAAGTATATTAATTGCGAATAAAATTAAAAAAAATTTAGGCAATCCCACTCATCAAAATTTTTGCAATAAATTTTATATCTTTTGCTTTATTTTTACAAAATAATTACTGTGCTGTAGCAGATTTGCCTAATTATAACTCTTTCTATATTACGCTTAAATGGGAGTGCTTTATTTTTTTACATAATTAGAAAATCTGTTTCTAATTTTGTTATTCTTTACAAGAGCTTATGATGGATGCATTGTTACTTTTAAAGATAATTTTATGAAATTTCACCATCTTAATAAGTTATCTGAAATATATAAAAAACAGTGTTTATGTGCTACTACAAATAACGCATTTTTACCATTTATATCTCGTATATTGTTAATCGTACTAATTTACATAAAGAAGCTTAATTATCAAAAAATGGAGCGTTGCCCATTACATACGTAGAATATATATGACCATCTTATCTAGCAATGATGCATCAATAATTTTTGGAAACTTTTTAATTAAAAAATATGTATTTAATTTATTTATTCTTCAAAATAATCCTCTTTACCTCTGTTAAGCGTTGAAATATAGCAGTTCGTTAATGGCCTGTTTGTAGTTATTTGTATCAATTTTCCTTTAAATCTTGGTTGCAGTTTGTTTAACTTATGTTAAATATTCAAAATGTTTTATTGGATGGATTTTTTTTTATTTTCTGAATAAAAAGAAGTCACATGGTGCCCTGTTCAGGGAATAAAGTGGATGTAGAATGACAGGTATGCCATGTATTTCCTAGAATGATTTATCAAATATAGAATTTTTACAGTTAGCGTTGTCATGATGCAGCAAACACTCTCTTTTAGATGCTTTAAAATGTCAATTATACCGTAATATAGAGCAGAAAGATAAATCGAAAAATTAAGACAGTGCTGCCAGATGTTTATTTTAATAATATTTATTAATTTTTTTTAATTTACTTAATTATTTTTTAAATAAATAAGTTCCAGAAATTATTCACTGGGATTTATTTGAATAATAAATGATAATTCTGTCAGTGGCATCTATAAATTCCCACAAAATGTGGATGGTATCTTGAAAATTCAGCAGCACATTCAGGATTTCATGGGTATTGGAATGCCAAATTAGATCAAAATTGAATCGTTTTGAGATTGCGAAAAATGCATGTTTAATTCGTCAGATGATCGATCGAACTAGGATGTCGTTATGACCTTTGTCTGAATGGATTAAGGTTGTTATGCTATTAGGATTCATGGATAATAATTCTGATGTGGGTTATAGGATCCCAAAGATTAAGTCAACTATATAATAAGACATTATGACGTCATACAACACGCGATATCATTTGATATGTGACCCTATCAAGTGTATGATGTCAATGTAACGTCACCCATGACAATAACCATTGATTACGACACAAATTACGAAATGTTACGTGAGGTCATAAATATATAACGATATATGACATCACGTTGACGTAATAATTGATATTGTTATCCATATATATAAAAGTAGGGAAAAATTGTGCCCGAAATTCCCGTCCTCACTAGCGTAAAATAAATATTATATATGTTTTTATAGATCAAAAAATAAAAATTTTTAAATGTTGTTTAAAATTGATGGAGTCGAATATTCATTACATTGCAAAACTTTAATTTTGAATACTTTAAGCAATAAATTTGTAATTTATAATTATACAAGTTATAAACTTCTTAAACCAATGATTTTTAAAAGCAAAAATAAATAAAAACATAAATTTTAACTCTTTCAAACTGTCAAAACAATTTTTTTTATAAAAGTTAACTGTCCCAACCATTCAAATATTACGGTCTCTATAACTTAAAAATTTGAATGAATGAATGAATGACGTAGTTGTTTCCATAGTAAATAAATCAGAAAAATGCTCTTAAATGTGCTTCAATATTATTATACATCAACTTTGCGAAATAATATCATATATCACAAAAAATAAGAAGCGAGCGTAAGAAGTAATTGGCTGTAAGAGGAAAAAAAAAGAGAGAGAGAGGAGTGGAAACCAATGAAGAAATATTTATAGTCTATTTGACTTGGAGAGGGATATACAAGTGATCAAACGAGATAAGGAGCTTCTCTTTTTGAACACAATTACATTCGCTTTATTACAAATTTAAGATAATTGTCTAACAGAACTCGGAGTTTCTCGAATACTATTAATAGAATCTGAAATTATCATAACATCAAATGTTAAGATAAAGGAAAAAAAATATGACAAACCAGTCCCTATCTTGTACTCTGAAGAGAAGATCATTAATAAAGAAAATGGATAATGTGAGGCCGAAAGGAATGATATAATTCATGTAAAGAAAAAAAAATGATAAGTGCCATTCTCGAAATATTCTTAGCAAAACAAACACTCAATGCAAAGTAATGAACAAAATAATCCACCTAAAATAATGTTTTTCACTAAATCAGTCTAAAATAGTCTGGAAATAATGTTTCGTTAAGTCAGAACAATCGATCATCAAGTCAAGACGAAAGATCAAACAAAGTAAAAATTCTCCGAAGCAGTAGTAGTAGTAGTAAAATGTCCGATCATCAATGTAAACAGAACACTGAACAACCTGATATAACATACTGTACATTCTATGATTACAAGCGAAATCCAATGATTGATGGAATCTGAATGAAGTCATTGGTCATATCAGAAACCTTATACCTGTACATAGCTTCTTAGAGAAGACTGCAGTATATCAATAATCGCTTAGACTTTTTTTATTCAAGATTTATTCAAAAATTATTTATATTTTTTATAATTCATGTCATGTCAAAAATCAACCAAAAATTACGAAAATAAACAAAAAATGAATAGAATTTTCCAAGTTTAAAATTTGGTAGGTATAGAAAAAAAATTAAATATGCAAATTTGAAAAAGTTTGTAATATAAATATATGAAGAATATCATCATATAAAACGCCTGGATTCGTTAACTTACAGATAACATGTTAAGGAAATGGGAAAAAATCGGGATGAAAATGTTTAAAATGTAAATATGGAGCATATCGGAATAGATAATGAAAAGCAGTAAAATAATAAGTTGATATTGCGAATCGAGAAAAAAATCTTCAAGGTTAGATATTTAGAATTATACTATAACATGAAAAATCGATATTGTAATATGGTTTATTTTTTAAAATTCATAGAGTAAACAGTCTACCTTTCTCAAATTATACTTAAATCTCTACATCTCTAGACTCTAGACATAGGATATAATTCTAAAATTTTTTTTTTTTTATATAAATATCTTTCGCGTAACAACAGATTATAATTTCATTTAGATAAGAATGATTTTATTGCATAAACAAAGAAAATTTTGATTTCTTTGCCAGAAAATCCGTTAAAATTATATTATCTTATAATTGAAGTACAGTATGTAACAAAATTCGTCGTTAATAATTTCTATCTGAATTATATGGTTTGGTTAGTAATCATTCAACGAGTTTACCCAAATGCATGATAAGTATAGATTACAACAAATTAACTAATTAAATTTATGCCTTAGTTAAAATATTCACAGTTTCTCTATAAAGTGAAATAGAAAGCATATATATAATTATTATGTATAAATTACAGTTGTTTCAAGTAAAATAAGAAATTTTCAGCTAATAAAGTCTTTCAGAAATTATTCTAATGACCTAAAAGCAAAGAAAATATTCGATCTCAAGAGCTCATAAACATAAAGTTGATGTTAAATATGATCTTATCTATTAGTTGTTTAAATAAGAATATTGAACTAACGTTTCGGCATTACCGTACTTATTCTGTTTAAATATACAGTAGAAAATGCTTTCCTACGAACAAATAAAAATGTTTCATAATGCCAAGCAAAATTTTGTGTAAATTTTTGAGAAATTAATGAATGTATATCCATATTTTCGAAATGGCAAACCGACATAAATTTTAAAGTCAACACAACAGAATAATCTCAGAAAGTTAGCCAAGTATTGTGAATGAATGCAAATCTCTTCATTAATAGATAAGACAGGTTTTGGCACACAGATGTGAGCATTTCTCTCAGTTTTTGCTCCGTTTATAAGGCATTAGGACAAAAGATTAATGTAAAGAGGATTTTTGCCCATTATCGATGAAAATGCTTAAAAACTCTTGAGTGATTCAGCATTATTTAGCTACAGAATGAAATATTTTATATTAATTAAAAAAGATTACATAATTATTTACATTATTTGTTTATGCAGTTACCAATAATTACAGCAATAATTTTATTTTGTAAATTATTATCTTTATTGTAAAAGTAATACTCGATTTTTAATGTAAAAGTAAACATTAGTCGAACATTTATAATTACAACTATTCAATGATTGTTACATAAAATTCGGTAATTGTATTAAAATTGGATGCTGGTAATGATTCTGTAGAAAAGAATGAAAACGGGCTTCACTTCTAAATTATTAGCTTCAGCAGCTTAAGCTATTTTTCCTTCTCTTTGCTCTTTCCTGCTTATTATAGAGCCAATTTACTTGGACATTAAACAATAGAAGAATGCCTGTGAATCGATAATTGGGAATTTGAAGTTTCGGTTGTTGAATTAGGAAATACTGATTTAAAAATTATGCAACAAGAGATCTCACAAAAGAATTTCTTTTCTAAAAGCAAAGTAATTGAATCAAAATGGCCTTGGTAGTGAATTGTATTGATTCGGAATTGAATGTCAACATGGAGACAAGTGATTTCTCGGTCCTATTATAAACTTAAGAATTATTTGTTGGAAATGCTGTTCCAAGGAGACGGTTTCTGGTAGCATTGAATACAGCAGTTCAACACCAATTAGGTCTTATGTGCATATTTTGTTTCACAACTGTAAAGGTCAATATTGAATAATTCGTTTAAGAGAAAAACATGTTGCTGTATCATAATAGCATCGCTTCACAATCGATTCTATACATAGTCTCAACTAAATATCTAGTTTCTTCAACTCTAATACATGTTGTTGCTAATACAAATGTTGTTTGCCATCACTTTACTCAGTATATTTGGTATCTGCTATGAGAAGTTTATGTGAGATACTCCATAATGTTCCATTTCCTTGGAAGAAAATCTGTCTGCAAAAGTAATTTTAGCTTTTAAGATGATTATTTTAATTTTCGAATCATCATGTAGATCAGAAATAGCATAAAAATAAAAAAATAAGATCATTTCGTAAACTTTTATTATATTTAAGAAAATAAAAGTATAAAAGAGAAAAGTTTGCTCATTAATATGTTAACATGTATGCAATTTTAAACTTATGGTAGTAACTTTTCTTATAACTTCATCAAATGAACTTTAAGCTTAAGTTATCGTGTATAATCTTCTTTTTATTGACTTTGGATGGTTTTAAATAAATTTCATTAACATATCACTTTCTTTGGAAATTTTTATGGGTTGATTTTAATAATAAAAATTGATAACTCGTGACAACTTGAATTTTTTTTGCTGCAGGTAAAATTAAATATTGTATTAGGGAAACTATTTTTATATTATTAAGTTTGTCTGCTTATAATTATTATTTACTGTTTTTATTTTATTTTTTCTATTATCTAATTCCTTTTCTATGTTTTTTTTATTGTAGTTGCTCTCTAATTCCTTTTTTAAATCTAGAAAAAATCAGAAGTTCTACAAGCATAGATACTTGTAGAATAATATTAAAGTTCAATTTTCATCAAAAAATCATAACATAAAATATAATGTATTTAACATTATTTAAGCGATTTACAAGGTCATATGGTGAGTTCTGCAATATGTTTAAGTCAAAATTAGTTGAATAAAGCAATATTTTGAGTACTGTATGCTGAAAATGTATAGTTATGTAAAATTTTTTCTTTTATGTTTACAGAAATTTGCAATTCTCTCCGTATTAAATTAATACGTGGTTCTACTTAAACTATCCGACTAAATAATGATTTCTGAATGATTTACAGCCGAATTAAACGAGCTTAATTTATATTTGAATAAATCGCACGTTCCAAATTTTATTTTTTTCCATTAAACTGGTTAACATTTACACTATTTTCTAATAATCGTAAAGGATAATGACAAAATGAAGATTAATACGAATAGATTTATATACCAATTCATCTTTATGATTTACATTAATACAGAGTGAAGAAAAACTTCTCGAAAATTTTGTGTACTGAACAAAATTTTACGAGAAATTTTACCTAAAATTTTGTGTTGACTTAGAAACAAATCGAAAATGTCTAATGAATATATGGTCTAAATGGCACTGTTTTCGAGTTATAACCCTTTAAAATTAGCCAATCACCATCGAGCATACAAAGGGCACGACGCGTCGCGTTGCCAAGACGCGTCGCTCTCCTACTTACTACCTGATAGTAAATAGGAAACGACGCAATGCGACCCGTCTTGGTAACGCGACGCTTTGTGTACTCGGTGTGATTGGCTAATTTTAAAGGGTCATAACTCGAAAACGGTGCGATTTAGACCATATGTTCATTATACATATTCCACTTGTTTCAATATCCCCTATCAGTACACAAAATTTTAAGACGAAGTTTTTCTTCACTCCATATATTTTGTATTTTTTTTAAGATATCATCTCATTCTCTGAATATTTTTTGAATTAATTCATGTATTGAGTTCCGTGCCACAGTTAAAAAACTGGATGTTTTAATTATAACGTTTGATAACCAGAAATTTTATTCTTTGTTATGTTATGCCATGTTTTACTATGTTACTTTAAAATTCATCACCGAATACGATGTTTCTAGTCTCACTTTAATTTAATGCATTAATATATATAATTAGCTGTTATTACATCTGGACCATTATGTTTATTAACAATGGCCATCTTTGTTTGTATCATTTGTATTAACAATAAAAGTTATATAATCTTGCTTAATGCAAATGCAATGACTATAAATTTGTATAACTCTTTATAATATAGCTATAAAATATTTATCTATTTCTACCATTTTTATGTTTTAATAATGACAATTAAAATCTTTGTTATCGTCTAGGACTCTAGTTAGATAGACTGGATAATCATGTCGCGAATCCGATACATATTATCGAATTTGTGCAAGTTAAAAACATTCTAACATATTAAACACACATGTTGGACTTTTCTTTTTAATGATTTTTCAACTGAGAAAAGTAAATTAAGTTATAATTTTTATACTTAAAATACTGTTAAAACACATTAGAAAAAAATCCAACATGGCATAGAAAACGTTGATCATCTGCTATTCTGATTGCGATTCACGTTTCGGAATTAATTAATGTTTGCTTAAATAATTAAAAGAAAAGTATTTAAATTTGATCTCGAACTGATCTTTGATTACTTTTTAACTATGAAAAAATAAATAAAGCTATTTCTGTACAGGATAATGTTCCTTTATGCAGTTGATTATAGCGATTTTGTATGCTCAGCGAAGAGACATTGTCGACGTTAAACAGTTTAAACAATTTATTTTTAAACTCTAATGTTACGTCAAATATAGATGTGACAGGCATCTATGTTTGATGTAACATTAAATCCTTTCAGATTATTGTCGACAAAGTACTGGATAAAGGTAAGAGTAAATTTATGTATTCAGAGCTTTGGTAGTTTCATGCTGCGGTGATTGCAACTCGGCGCTTTCAATAATTATTATATGATCATTATAGTAAAGTCAACCGTATTCGTTAGATATACGAATGTACATGATTGATTAAAAGTTATGTAAATGTTTATTATGGCAAAACAAACTCTAGGTTTAAATTCATTATCTAGCAACCAACCGATTTTCGGCTATTGAATTTATCAAGTAAAAGCCGAGTGATGTTATATGGCTCAAAAATAATCGATTTTATTATTATATTAGCGATTATTTTACGATTTTTTAAGTAAATTTTTTAATTATTCCAAGTCGAAATTGCATACTAAAAAATATAAGTAGAATTTTTATTGAATTAAATAATGTTATAAACATTTTTTTAATCAAAGAACTTATTAAACTTACATAATAATCATTTGAAAAGTTTTTATATTAAAAATATAATTAAATTTAAATTTGAATAAATCATAAATTCCAAACATTATGCAATTTTTTCATTAAACTAGTTAACATTTATACCATTTTCATGCGCGAAAAATACTTATAGATATTGTATGTAAAATTTTTAAATTTTCGAACATCGCCATCGTTTAAAGGATTAATGGAAACTGCAAGAAGCATCCACATGTCTCGGATAAAAAGGAAGGATAGTATAAAATTTGAAAACTCTGTAATGTTTTGCTCTTGAGCTATTTTTCATTTAAAGGATTAATGGAAACTGCAAGAAGCATCGGATAAAAGGAAGGATAGTATAAAATTTGAAAACTCTGTAATGTTTTGCTCTTGAGCTATTTTTCTGACGGCCTGACAGCGTAAGGATGTGATTATAATGTCGTTTACATGCGACAAATAGCATCAAAAATACCGACGTTTAATGCTTCCAACAGCCACCATTCATGTTTTCAGTTTTTAACGAAATCACTTACGATTCTGAAATTAAAATACATATTTTTTTATTAATTTATGTAATAAAAAGTGATCCCCTAGAATTTGAATGCCTTACCACGTTTGATTGTCATGATATCTCAGGTATAGCCAAACTGAAGAGCAAACAGTAATAAAGTGAATACGTATAATCAAATTTTTTTTTAAATAATCAAAAAGATTATCTATTTAAATACGTTTTTAATAATATTTCTTATTATATATTATGATATGGAACGAATAATTCAATACTGCAATATCTGATATCTCATCTTTGAATAAGGTTATTGAATGAAACTTTCAATAACCTATATCTGATATCTCATCTTTTATGGATTCTCTTCTTCCTTATTTAAATTTTACTTTTATTTTATTTTTTTCTAAATAAAATAAAAATAAGAGCATGTTGTATTTAGCATTTCGACTTGCATATTTCTTTCTATTGATTATTATATTCGTCTCGATATTTCATCGAATATTTCAATGAATTATTTTACAGAAAAACTATCAGTAAGTTGATTTACAGTTGCGTGCGCCTGACTAGCATCTTAACTTACTTTCCAATTTCGTCCGAAACTCGATAATTTTTCTAATATTAGAAAAAAAAGAAGTTGATTTTGCATTAAATGAAAAAAAAAAACTCAAAACAACTCTATTCCAATTTAGTAGGGGGTAAAAAAAAACAATTTGAAAACAAATAGTTCCATTCGAAAACCAGTTAAACAAAGTTAAAAATTCGAAATGAACTAGTAGACATTAATTTCGTGAGTTGAATATATTTCGAACTTTCTCTTTTTTTTCCTTCTTCAGCAATAAAACAACTTGCTCAGTTTTTCTTCTTTCTCTCTTTCAAGAATTCCTTATTTAGTATTATTTTTTTTTCTTCAAAGAACACGAAATCGTGGTCGGAATACATTGTAAAGGATATATATGTGATTCATCCGAAGAAAACCTTAAGGACGGAAAATATATCTGGAGTGGAAAATGATAAAGTTGGCCGGAAGGAAAAGTTTTCTTAATATTCTCAGATTGGATTTTTGCTTTTTTTTATACTTCTTATTGACTACTTCTTGTCATAGGATGTGGCAGTCCACTTCAGTCCACGGTTGTGTTTGCACAGTTGCATCTGTCTGCCAATGAGAGTCTGTTAAGAGAAATAGATTTGTTTAGTGGCTGAATCACATATAAAGTAAACACTGCTGCATTCTCTCCCGTACTATAAATAGTAACCGTACTGTTATCCTAAACTCAGATTTATAACTACCAAATTGATATTTTGCATAATGGCACCTCGTTCAAAATTTGCAAGCGAAACTCTTCATGAATTTATATAGCTTATTTTCTAATTTAGATAACAGAAAACTGTGCTAACATTTCAGACTAGAATATATATTATATTTACCTTATTTTAACGTTTAACGAATCGAACACGATTAATTAGGTTAATCACACGATATAAATATTTGTTAATCACAAAATCCATTAAATAAATACCTGATGGATATGTAGTAAACAATATTAAGCAATAGCACGTCGTCCATTCTGTTAACAGATTTTTCTAAGCTTTGTTCATTTAGCAACAGTAAGAAAAAATTATTTTTGTCTTACATTTCTGCAGTTGCAATACAGAACTTAATTAATTTTACTCACTTCCTTCAGCTTGCATGTTAAGCCAGTAGAGTTAATTCGTAATGCGTAAAGAATTCAACTGCACTTCGTTCTCCCTTCAAAACTTTATAGTATAGATTCTAATTTGTTATCGAAGTTGTTTATGCTCCAAATTGTCTATTACATTATTTTTTAGCCAAATTATTATAATATGATTAAAGATTTTGCGTACAATTATTTAATAATTTGGACTTTGTAAAATGAAGATTGGACATTTTTATTAATTTTTGCATTGAAATCATTACAATCGTAATGATAAAATTCATAAAATAACAGATTGATAGTGTTAAAACTAAAAAAAATTATTTATTTTATAACAATCTTTGATTAAAAAAGTACATGATATTTATTAATTGGCAAATTTTATTTAATTATATAAAATATCATACAATAATTTAATTGTGTTTATAAGCAATTATATATAATTCATTTAATTTTACAAGTTAAAACTAAAGTGACCAAACGTCCAGGATTAGCCGAGACAGTTCCGGTTTTGAATAAAATGGCCCAGATTGCCCGGTTTCTTACTTATAAGTAAATAATTCATATTAAAAAATTTTAAAAAAAGATTAACTTAATTTAATTTAAAAAAATTAGCTTCTGAAGAATTCTTTCCTTCCCAACTTTCACTATACATAGAATATGGTCACCTTAATATATACCTAACCAATGTGGATGAATCAATCTGAAGAAAAAGTAATTAAATAATAGGAAAATATATTTTTTTGTGTTTCTTAATCTCTTCCTGCTTTCTTTTTGCAAATTTTTTGATAATTTAGTTTAAAAAAAAAATTTTTTGGATTTTGACCCCACACACTATACCCCTATGCCCCAATATCTAGAGCGTCCCGGATTAAAGTTCAGAAAAATCTGGTCATTTTAGTTAAAACGTTTTAAATTATTTTTAGCAAGATTACCATGATAACTATTGTATACTAAGAATTTTATAAAATTTATTAACGCTATTAATCCATTAAAATATAACATCTATATCGCATTTTTTAACCGTTCAGCTTCAGCCATTACAAAATGGCGGACATTGAAATTTCCTAGATGCTCTTCTAATATATCATGAACTGAATTTTTATGACACGTTGCATTAATATCAAGTTCATTAATGGCAATGTCAATGACACATCAATTAATCTTTTTTTCTTCCATCGTTTAAAAATGGCGGGCATTCAAATTTCGAAATGCTCTCCCTAATATCTTTTGAACTATTTGATCAATTTTTATAAAATTTAGCAAGATGATCAAGCCGTTAAAATCGACTTTGAAATAATATTAATTAAACTCACTGTCACGAAAATGGCGGCTGAAGGAACTTCTATTGTTTCTACAGTTATTATGAAACTATTTGATATGTTTTTATGGCATTCAACATGATTTTATGTCATTGAAGACGATGTTGACGACATATTTTTATCTAGTATCTTTAATCATTCCGAAATAAAGGACACGTTCGAAAAATAGTTTTTTCGTTGTGTTCATCGGAGTTCAATCTAGACGTTTTTTTCTGGATAATCGATAAACCGTTTAAAATAAGTGAGTGAGAAAATATGTTTGTATTTCTGCGATGCAGCAATAATCCGTTCAGTCTACAGTTAAATACGGTTATATTACGATAAATGAATCGTGAATTTATCACGTGATCCAGCCCATATAAATGTATCAATAAGTTGCATAACGTACGTGAAGAAATTATTGATTTTCTTTCATAATCATTTTCTCCAACTTTTATATGATTAAACTTCGAGTGACGAAAAGGATCTATTGTTGTATCATTATTGATATATCCGAAACGGTTTATAAAACGTTAAATGCCGTTTTAACAAGTAAAAAGTTTTCCATAATTCAGTGAAGTTTCAACAACTAATCTCAATTAATGGAAGCATTAGTTTACAGCTCACGAAAATTTTAACTGATAAAAAAAATAAAGTTTAGAAATGCGTGACATCGCATTCATTCGCTGACTTTTTTCTTTGTTATAACGATAGTTATATTTTTAAATTTTCGCAGTTCTATCTCATCAGACGTCACGAAATGCGATTCCTGTGTAATCCTATATGGAGATAAAACGCCCAGTGCAAAGTTCGTTTACAATGATGACCAGATATTTCTTCGAGAAAATGACAGCGCTAACTTGTTATTGTATCCCACTTCATATTTTTGATAAAAATCCATACATTCGAAAAACATTTCCTGCCATTTATTCTCGAAAATATTGTCCGAAAATACTTAAATTGCAAAAATTTTTAAAACAATTCAACTGTTCTAAAATGATAACTATCCTTAAAATTTCTTTCAGATGAAAAATTTATAAAATATATATTAAACTGATTTTTTTTTTTCGATAAAATGATAAGAAAATTGAAAATATATTGTAGCTTTTACAGTTGATAAACAACATTATAGTCATTTTTTCTTTTTTTTTCTAAAAAATGACGATATAGTTGTTTTCTATATTTTTCGCGTATGGCAAATAGTTTCAAATACCTTAAACGCTATTATCTTGTAATGGGATCACTTAGAAATTTGAAAATTATTAATCAATATAATTTTAAATTAAAAGGAACGATCAACTAAAATTTGAACACTTTTCGATATTTTGTTCTTGTTATATTTTCTGAACGACTTGACAAACATACAGACGGGAAAAGTAATTATATAATACCATTGTTTTATTATTTATCTAAGCGCTTTTAAAACATTATCAAGAGGGACGTACTGTAGGTGAATTCTGAGCCAAATACAGTAGGTACTGCCTGACTCTTATAGAAATCATTTCGGTTGAAATTCAACTCGTGTAACTTTTGTTCTAAGTATTATTAATTTGGCAATTATATTCGAGAAAAGTATTTAATAGGACACCGACTTCCAAGTTTTAAACTTCAAATCTAATCAATAAAAGAACTAGAGTAGTTTGAAAATAGCAAAAATCGGCAAAAAAGCGTCGTTTTTATTCTTTTCGGCAGGTCTGCATTTACTTCTACAGGTCGCATTGTTGAACCAATATCGATGAAATTTCGGCTCTAGGTATTTCTTAGGTTTCTTGATGCCCCTTAGAAATTTCAACACAATTGGGTCAAAATAAAAGAAGGAATGAAAATCCATTTTCCGTAACCATCCTTACAGATCGCATTGTTTAACCATTACTGACCAAACTTTAAATATACCTACCATTATTAAAATCTTCTAAAAATTTCCTTCAGTTGGATTAAAATTTATGTTGCAGAAGAGGATTATTTTCTTCTCTAGAAATATTTCTATTGATTCAACCGATTTCGAAAAAACTTAACTGTAAATGTTTCTTATGCTATTTAAGTCTTTCAGAGTTCACGATAAAATGATTTTGAAGGTCCTTTCATCGTGAATACTTCAAACAAAACAATTTCGACGAAATTTGGCATAAGTATGCTTATTACATTACTTAATGTTCCTTAAAAGTTTTGATTGAATCGGATTAAAAATAAAGAGCGTATTTAATAATGCGTTGACATCTGGCTGTTAGAATGTCTTTCATAGAAAACGGTTTTCATTTAAAAATAAATTGTATCCAATCAAAACTATGTAGTATGCAAAAAATAAGTAAACTGGTAGTAAAAACATTAGGATATTTGTTACAATTTAGATGATGCTACTTGGTTGACGATTTAAAAAATAAGGCAATTATGTCAACCAAAGTTGCCGCATCTGAACCATTACAAATATCTTAATTTCTTATGCACTTGGCTTATTAATTTACATATTAGATATTTTTGATTGGATATTATCATACATGTGAAACAAATAATTTCAGAAATATTTGCTTTTTAATATTCAGCATGGTCTCCAACTTGTACGTGCACACACTACAAATTACTAACTTATCACATTCAAAATAAAATCAAATGTACCTTGGATATTAAGGAATGATGTTTTGATATTTGAATGTTTAATTCTGGAGATATCATGATGACGGACAGATATAGGCCTACAGATGGCATTCATAACAGCTTAAAGAATTTTTTTTGCGAAAAAAAAATTCTTTAAGCTGTTATGAATGCCTTAATTCTTTTCTTTTTAATTCTTTTCTTTTTGATTTTGCATCTTTTTTTCAATATGAATATGATCAACGTCAAATAAACATTTTTTTCTCTCTTTATTACGTCAGTAATGTCGAAAGTTTGGTTTTCTAGTGGATTTAGTAGGATTGATGAACAAAAAAGTTTCATATTCACTTTTATTCATTTTCGGAATGGAAACAACAACAAGAGCGAATTAACGAATTTAAACTTTTGCAACACAGCAAAATTTATCAACTTTCCATTATAAAATAATAAGCATAAAATAATAGCTAACATACTAATATATAACCTGTTGATGAAAGAATATATTTAAGTGCAAAAAATTCTGTTTTGCTATATTTTAAGCCAGCTTCAAGAGAGCATTAAATCTTACTAAAAGCAGCATTTTATGTTATAGAGATATACTGGATGCAAATTATTTGATCTTAACATTATGCATATACTGGTTTTTTTATCTTTGCATATAAATAATTTTTCTTTCTGTTGATATAAGTTTCCATATATATGATTTCATATTATGAAATCATATATAATCTAGTTTAATGCGAAGAAAACTTAGATATCGATTAATTAAATTATATAATAATAATTTGAAATGAATACAGTAATTTTACAAATAGACATCATAACTAATTGTTAAAAGCTTGAAACTAGATAATCTCCATCAGGACCAAATATCATAAATCTAAGCATTAAAACATTTATATATCACATCATAATACTTGCAATACAAAATGCTTTATCACAGAATAAATCTTGTTTCTGTATTCCTTCGTGGTTACTTTCCTAATATGTTGTTATACAGTTCAATTCCAACACATTATGATGGAAATAAAATAAAATACAATTATTTATAAATAAAAAACAAAAATGACATATTTTCAAACTTATTTCACGTGAATAAATCTAAAAGAATGCACCAGTAATCTTTCCTAAAGAGATTTCTGTCATTTTGGGACTATACAAACTGACGATCCACATTCGCGAAAAATTGATTAAACAATTTCTCTAATTGAGTTCCAAAAATTTTTTTTTCTAGCTTCTATTGCATCGTCGGTTATTCGTATCTACCCAATTTTCAACTCCTATTGTTGCCTAGATATAAAACATTCCGAGCAATGGAGCAGAAAATTCAATAGTTAAACTCTAATCTGTTCACATAAGCCAGGCCGTTTGTCTACGTGCAATTTTAGCGAATATACTCGAATTTAACTCGTATAGAGTCGAATAGTTTGATAAATACGAAAATAAGAAATAAGTTTTTTATTACGTTTAACAATATTCTTATACGTATAACTTAATTAAATTTAACTAACTATTATTCGCTCATATAAATGAGCGGAAATCTTGTGATTTAATCTTATAACTTTGGAGAATCACTCGAAAAATTCCTTGAACTTATACAGTAACGATGGCATCATTCTATGGCGGCCATTATTAAGTTATAGCGCCACCTGCGCATTTTGTCTTTTTTAGAGAAACTACAATTTTTATTTTTTAATTTTTAAATTATTTATAACGACAAAAATTTTTGGCTGTTGCAGAAATCCGAGTATTAGACTTTTCTAACGACACTCTATTTATAGGAATCGGTAAAGTGGTTCAACTGCAAACGGATATCCAGCCAGCCAGCCAACTACGTGTATATATGATAATGAAAATTAATTGTGGCTCGAACTTTTTTTAAACTCTTCCCGAGGGTTTAATTTACAAAAATTTAATCTCGGAAGACGAATAAACAATTTATTTATACTTTAAAATGTCTGAAATATTATATTACTTTCGGAAATTGAAAAAAAAAGTAAACAGAAAAAAATAAGTGATTATATTAAATTTTAGAGTGAAAATTTATTCCAGAGATGGTAAAGTTGCACAATTTAAAGCAATAAGTTTTCTAAACGACGTTTGACTTTCTTAACTATTACAATCAGCGGATGTTGACTTAAGCGCTTTATTAATGGATATTGATAAGAATACACTAAAATAAGCCAAGTTTTCTCTTAAATTTCAGATGAATTGTATACTCCAGAACGATTATATACTACAATGGTTACCGATCTGAGACAGACGTGCCCAGTTAAAGATTTGGCATCGATGCTTGCTAAATCATTTAATTCTCCCATTCATCGTTACGTAGTGACGTCCATTCCATCCAAGCCTGTAAGTACAGTTTTTAAAATATTAAAAATTCTCTCCTCTCTGTTTTTTCTTTCTATTTTTTTTTTTTTTTTTTTTTTTTTTTTTTTTTTTTTTTTTTTTTTTTTTTTTTTTTTTTTTTTTTTTTTTTTTTTTTTTTTTTTTTTTTTTTTTTTTTTTTTTTTTTTTTTTTTTTTTTTTTTTTTTTTTTTTTTTTTTTTTTTTTTTTTTTTTTTTTTTTTTTTTTTTTTTTTTTTTTTTTTTTTTTTTTTTTTTTTTTTTTTTTTTTTTTTTTTTTTTTTTTTTTTTTTTTTTTTTTTTTTTTTTTTTTTTTTTTTTTTTTTTTTTTTTTTTTTTTTTTTTTTTTTTTTTTTTTTTTTTTTTTTTTTTTTTTTTTTTTTTTTTTTTTTTTTTTTTTTTTTTTTTTTTTTTTTTTTTTTTTTTTTTTTTTTTTTTTTTTTTTTTTTTTTTTTTTTTTTTTTTTTTTTTTTTTTTTTTTTTTTTTTTTTTTTTTTTTTTTTTTTTTTTTTTTTTTTTTTTTTTTTTTTGTTCTAAAATTCAGAATTTTAATATTGCACTCTGAAACGCTTACATCTTTATAATCGTAAAAATTCACTTAATGGTTCCCACAGGTGGTGCAAAAAGGAGAGCTTACAGAACTTTAACTTTCTTTTTTTTGTTACTTTTCTTTTCTATTTTAGTTGTTTTTTATTTTAAGGGAGATTTTCTAATAGGATTCAATAATTTAAAACTTCAGTGTTACTAAAAATAGACAAACCTTTCATCATTCTGTCATTTTTGCACCTGATAAGTTTGGACCTTTGCCATCTTTTCTAAAACTTTTACCAAGACTGATCATTTATAGTTGAAACAACGATTTCTAAATCTTTTCTCTATCGGAGGGGGGTTAAAATGTTCTCCTACGTTTTTTTATTGTTAGATTTTTAACTTCGATAGAAGAAAAGATATTCATTTTCTTAAAGAAAGACATAAATCAGAATTTCAATTGTGTTGCAAACTTACGTGACTCCGAACAGCGCACAGTCATATAAGATCTTATAAAAATTATATTATGCTTTTTTATTATAAAAAATATTCCATGTAAATCGTATTTACATCTACCGAATCGCTAAATTTCTTATGTCAGTTAGAATGGTTCAGAATCAAACGATTTGTCTACATTTGCATTGTTTAAGAAGCGAACTGTAGACATTTTTTATTTTTATTTTTTAGCTGCTCGCTTGCCTCCTACGTCTTCGCGAATCACGTAACTTGTTCTTTATGAATATAAATTTATAAAAATATCTTTCTTTTCACTTAATATAAATTAATGATAAAAATTTTGATTAAAAAATATTCGCGTATATATAGAAACTTCAGTTGTTTCGAAAGTTTTTTTATTTATTTATTCAGAAATCTTTATTATTATCGTTATTTTTTTCTTCTGTTATTTGATTTCTTGCTTATTTACAGTTTGCATTTTACATTTTCTAGAATCGTTGAAGTTTGTTTAAAAAAAAATCGAAAATTTTATCGAACTGCCTACTACTATAATAATAAATCACGCTTTGTTCGGAATGCAGTTCTGAAGTGAGTTGTTGTTGGAGTGTTTAATGTGTTGCATCCTCGAAATTAGTTAATAAACTATAAATCAGGTTAACAACAGTATTTTTTAGAAGAGCGAATAACTAGAATTTTGTTAACGAAGTCTGAAAACAGTAAAAATAGAGTCTTGAGAGTCGCACTTCAGAACCGTGGTACTTATTAAATGTAAAATTTTATCAGAAAGAATGTTTACAGTTAGTTTTACGTAACGATCGACTAGAAGTAGGATTGATATTATATAAAAATGAACATAAGTCAGCACGCTAACGATTTATTTTATTATATATATATATTTTTTTTTTGTTTCAGGTGAGGGTATACGATTATAACTCACGCTACAGTTTCCACATGTGGGAAGCGATAGCATTTCTTGACCAGATGGAACATTTTATAAAAGAACCAACTGCAGAAGATCTCGCATTTAGAGATTCCATCCAAAATGCCGTCACATCATTCGTCCGTAGTGGAGGAATAACTGCAACCAGCGGATGGTGCAGTTATCCCGATTGCATAGCTTTGATATCCAACAACATCACTTATGTGGAGAGTTACCAAAGAAGACAATGTAAATTTTGGTCTTCTCAAGGATTGACTGACTACGCTTGGGTTAGTTAACCTATTCGTTCTTTAACACACCCAGGTTACACGTTTTAATCGGTACAATATTTGCGATTCCGATCGTACATGTCGTATGGAAATGAGGTTTATAAAAATTCATCCAGATCTGTAGATAAATATTTCTGACTCCCTCCTAACAAGATTTGATGTTTTAAAAATGAAAAAAAAAGATTTTAAAGTGAATGATGATGATGATGGTGGTGATTTATTTGAACAAATGTTTTTTTTTCTTTTTTAAGTGTTTCATTCGTGGAATTTGCACCACGTATGTGGTTTCTCTTCGACTTATATGGAAAAATAAAAATATGGAATACTAGTGAATAGAAAAAAATAAGAATTTGCAAATTATTTAATAAATAAATGCAAAGTAAATGTCATCAAATTTTTTGCTCAAAATATTTACCATCTGACAAATCTTTGTATTTCTTTCTTTATCATATACATCTTTTCAATAAAAGCCTTTTCACGACTCTCTTTTAATACTTTGCCTAAATAGCATTTGTCATTCTATATAATGTCTAGGGAAAATATATGTAATATTAATCATTTTATACTTTGCCCTAAAATGCCAGGCATTCTATGCAATGCCTGCTTTTCATACATTGCCGGTAACATATATACATCATTGATCTAAATGGAGTTGAATCTGAATTATCTCTATTACTATCCTTGTAAGAGTGCTACTTTGCAATGTCATGCTTTCAAATAAAATTTTTTGTATTGATCTGTTGAGTATCCTTATATTGTTATGGAAGTATTTGGCTTTAAGTAACCTTATTATTTTGGTATTGAATATTATTTCATTGGAATAACTTTATTTTGATAGAGTGAATATGCAATGGTTGATTTTATTTTAATCATTTTCTTTGAATAAAGAATTTGTTGAATCTTATTATTGATTTTAATAAATTTTCTTTTTTGTTTTTGAATTTAAATTTCTTATTTTAAGAATCATCTGATAAATTTTGTATATTTTTTAAATTTTTCCTTCTTATACAATTAAGCTAACTAAGTATTTGTTATCTTAGGCTGGTTGCTAACATGAAATTTTCAGTTGTGCAACAGTTTGGTTGCGAGAATGACTATCAAGGCTTTATATGACAACACGCTTACATGCAACTGATATGGAACTGTTGAATTGGCCAACTAAACAGTTTGTGTTTTGACACGAACTATTTCATTGTGCAATTCCATGCAATTGTTTTGTGTCATACATGTTTAAACCCACCTAAGTTCACCTGCAACCAAATAGTTACATAGAAAAGGAGAAAGACAATAAGTTCTGTGCTTTCTTGAGTGAAACATGTTGTCACAAGTGCAAAAAGTAAGCACTCAATTTATTTATTTCATTTGTGAACTAATTAATCAATAGAAATTAAAATTTACAAAAAGTTTATTACTAAAAAAATTAGAAATATAATGGCATTCACAAACTATAATGATTCTTCCTCTCTGTTTTCTCCTTTTTTAACTCAAGAGCATACACCATAGCTAACTCAGTGAAATTAATTTTAAGACTAAACAGTTTAATTTCATGTGTGCTTGCATCACTGACTGATGAGTTAGTTGTATATACGGTTGGCCAGTTCACGGATCAATCTGTTGCAAAACTAATAATTGCATGTCAACAATCAGCCTTAGAGTAAACGTTTTTGCATATGTCCAGGATCACAAATATTAGATTTTTTTTTTTAGTTCACACAGTAGAAGTGCACTTGGCATTTTTAGGGAATGGTGAGTGGGAAGTTTTGTATGCCATTTTAGTTTGTTAAAATCGAGAACTTTTGTAAGGTAAAAATTAATGCCTTTATTTATTTATTATTATTTTTCCTTTCTTTTAGAGTTTTAGTAATCTATAAAATTTGTATGCTCTACACTGTTTTATTCTTGAGATGATATTTTATGGATGGATTGACATCCTATATTCACTAAAAGTACCATTATTACATAGGATAACTGTTTTAAAATTAAAGTTTATTGAATTGAACATAATATCATTTGCAACTAATAAATAATTTTTTAGCTGTTGCCATTTTTCATGTTTTAAATGGCCATCAATTTTTATCATGAGATGATCCATTAAATTTTATAGATGATGCATATGCTTTCGCTATAATGAATGATTCTGCCAGAGTATTCAAATTTTAAAAGCTTTTTTGAGATATTCTTCTTTGCAGCTGGATAGACATTGAATATATAGCCAAACTTTTCTCCTTATTTAAAAACATAATTTAAAAAATGGATTCCAGTACCTATGATAAATGGATAACATCCAGTACTTGATTTTACATACTGGATGTTATTCATTTATCATATGTATAATTATATTATTTTGCATCTTTTAACGTTTTTTTAACTGCAATATTCAAAATTACGAATTATAATATAATTTTCAAAACTAAATCATCAGACACTTTTATGCACTAGTAGCATCTGAAAAGGTGGTGACACAGATTGAAAAAAGAAATCTCTAATGGATGTTAAGTGAAGTATCCTGAATGAGAGTGATCATCCATGTAAAATCATATTTATGAATATGTATATATAAAACATGAGTTTTAATATTTGAATATAGCATACTAACGGTAAGAGTTAAGAAATCAGTGTTTGAATTTGTGCATATGCGACAGGCACATGACGGGCTGATATGTAAATAAAGATAATGAAAATTTATTAAAACAATGAAAGATTAATAAAGAGATCTAAATGATGGAAGAAAATGCAAAATTTCAATCAAGTCATTTATATTTACCTGAAACTGTTCCAAACACCTGGTCTGAGGTGGTTGTGCAAGCCTGTTTGTCTGGAAAAAAAAAAAAAGAATATTAAGAAATAAATTAACAGATTTAAATAAAAATAAAAATTATTGTTTGTCATCTTTTAAACAATTTCAAAGACGATAATGGTAAGATCAAGCTAACATGATAATACAGTACATGCATATTTACTAATCTCTTACATCAACTTTCTAAAGTAATATCATGTATTTCATTATGTTTCTAACAAATGTTTTAATGGAATATAGGCAGAGAGATCCTAAATTAAAGCAATTTGCAAATATGTAAATATTCTTTATCCTCCCTATATTCTATTTTATTACATATACACATGCTGACACAAAATGCAGATTGTATGCATATACAATTTTTTGTATAAAAATAAATGATATTTTAGAATTATGCACCAATATGGGCATGTCCTCTTATTACTTCTTCATCCATTATGCCATCAGAATTTTTTATTCTATAACGATATGATCACTGCATGATAGAATTAATCTAGAGTAGCTACACAACTAATATATATATCCAAAATACATTCTAAAGAAGATAAATTATATAGAAATAACTAAGTAATATTGAAGTTTTATGGCAATATTTATTAAAATATTGCTGTAAAACTTTGATATTACTTTTCTTCTCATATAGTCCAACTATCTGTAATTTCTAACTCTCATCAAATTGAAAACAAAAGTATAAAACTGCCAATGAAATAGAAGGAAGAGAGTTAATAGAAATTTCACAGTTTTTGGTTAACTCTTGTATCATTAATATGTTGAACAAGGACTCCAATTTTATGCAACCAGTTTCTTGATATAGATGATCATACAGTAATTGTTTTAAACAGACCTAAAATCCTTTTATAAATGTCAATCGCAATTTAAAGTTTTATATTATAATTTACGAAATCTCAAATAATAACGTAAAAAAATTCTTTAAATCCGTGGGAAGATTAACCTTTTAGAACCTAAACAAATATGGCAAACTTCTGAAAGTTCTATTCAGAGTATCATACAATTAATTTTTATTTCAAGATTTGGACTATTAAAAATTTCAATTGATCTTTAAGGTAAACTTTGCCTTAAAATAAATGATATTCAAATGCCATATATCATTTCAAAATGCCTATTTTTTTAACATTTTATTGGGTGTATTGATAACACTATCTTAAAACAGCATCACAGTGCTATCAATATACTGAATTTCCTACTAACACAATTAATTTGTTTCGAAAAAATGAGGTTTCTAATTTACGCGGTATAAATCCAGGAATGCTTAAATTCATTGCATATCAATAGTTTCCTAGAAAAACTGAATGGCTGAATAGAATTAATGAATATAATATGAGCTTATATATGAAAATTTTTGACCATGAGTGATATATATTTTTACAAAAATATTTCAATGCAATAAATATTTTTGTATGAAGTGATGAAACATTTTTGACATTGTTAACCATTTTCTCATAGCATATCTTAGAACTAAAATTATAAAAAAATAGTTTTCAAAAAATGAAAAATTAAGAGAGAAATAATAATAGAATATTAAAAAAAATTGAATAATATTAATTCAACATCTAAAAATTATTTTTAAACAAATAATAATAAATTCTAGATTAATCTATAAGACGATGATAAAGTTTTTTACCATTAATAAGGTTTTTGTTCCAATCTTCTGGATCAGAACTACTCACACATCTAAATATCTGAAATAATCATTTTTTTAATATAACAATAATATAACTGGAATATTTATTGCATTAAATCAAGTAATTTGCATTAGTTACATTATATTGAAAAATATTAAACCGTAATATAAATGTTACATCTGGACTAGAATCAGTGGCGCTGAGAGGGCGGGGAAGAGGAGACAAATTCCCTGGGCCCGTAGAAGATTGAAGGGCCCGGGCCACTTCCTAACAATAAGAATTTATTATATATATGTAGGGGCACAAAACCTGATTCGTACTGGGGCCCCGGATTTCTCTCGGCACCACTGACTAGAATTTCCAGTTTCAGATGAAACCAGTTGTTTTTCATTGATAAAGAAATTATAAAAGAACAAATGACTTAGAAGTTGTTTTTAACATTATTCGGTTATATTAACGATTTTTCTTTATTTAAATTAATCAAAATATTAAAATGTTTTATTCATATTTCTGCCAGAGAGGAGATAACGTTTTGTTATGTACGAATCTCAAGGATGATAATTAACGTTGCTTCACTTCTCTTTTCCTGAAGAATATTCTCGTTGGAAACTTTATCGCAGATTCTGAGGATGAGAAATTCTTTAAGTTCGTCCTTTAACTGGTGTGGTCAGACATTATTAATTCAAATTTAAAAAAATTTTAGGAAGTTCAATCATAATCAGAAAGAATATCTTTGCTGAGTCTCGAATTATTCTATGAATAAGATTCGTTTAAAGGAATCGATCTTTATTAGGTTCTCGCTGGAAAGCAGAGCTGTAGTCATCGCCATCTTTTCGATCCAGAGGGATATATGATCAATGATACTGCAACAGTTTTTCCAAGATTCATTATAGGAACCTTCTGATCAGAAGTGATTCGAGATAATGACGATTGCGAGCGTTTTGGCCATTTAATCTGGTAGTTGTGTTGAGATAATTGCACGAAATACACCTAGTCTTCGATTTGCACGGCACTCAATTTACACGGTAAATGAAACAAAAAAAATTTTTTTGGGTTTTATTTTGATTGTTTTGCATTATGGCCATTATACAAAATTTTTTGGGTTTTATTTTGATTGTTTTTTGCATTATGCCATATATTTAATATCATATTATCACGTTTTGTGGGTTTACGAGTTCATAGAGATTAATAAAGAGTGAATTGTTTTGTGGGTTTACGAGTTTGTAGAGATTAATAAAGAGTGAATACAGTTATATTTCTCTATATTTCATATAGTCCAATTTATTTACACACAAAACAAAATAATCTGTATAGTACAATTTATTCACACAAAACAAAATAATCTTGTTTCACTATAACTAAATATTCCAATAAAGACACAAAACAAAATAATCTTGTTTCCCTATAACTAAATTCAATACAAAATAATTACACACAAAATAAAATAATTTTGTTTCACTGTAACTAAATTCAATACAAAATCCGATAATATCTTATACACCATTAATTTATGTCTTTATTTCAGAATAACTCACAGTTCTTCTTAGTCCACTCGCTTCCACAATTTATCGCTCACTATTAACTTTTACTGTCCAAGTTTCGCAGTTAAACTAAACTAAACTAAACTCAACTCACGCTTGCAGCTCGCCTATTTATGTTTGAATGCTTTTATTTTTGGTTTTTCTGGAACATATTCCCCACATTAAATGAGGTCTTACTGTACATTAGTAAGTTTATGAACCTTCTAGAAATTATGAGAGTTGTATTAAAGAATAACTGAATGACGGAAACTGTAAAAGAAATTAACCTGCATATAATCAAAAGTTTTCCTGATATATATTGTATCTGTTTTCAAATTATATCCAAGCAATGCCAAGAACACTTTGCTAGTTATAAAATATAATTGTGATTATAAAAAATATGAAATACAACAAAAAAAGTACTAATTGTTTAGAGCAGTGCTTCTCAAAGTGTGGGTCGCGACCCCATATGGGATCGTGTAACAAAATTTGGGGGTCGCAGAAATTTTAGCAAATGTTTTAATTCGTATTCCTACTTTTTATACCTCTATACCAGGATCGTGAAAATATTTTCTCGGGTAAAAGGGGTTGCCAAGTGGAAAAGTTTGAGAAACACTGGTTATTGTGAAAATATTTTCTCGGGAAAAAGGGGTTGCCAAGTGGAAAAGTTTGAGAAACACTGGTTTAGAGAAATACAGTAAGACCCTATTTAAAGTGGCGGATACATTCCAAACAAACCAAGCGCTAAATGAAACAGCGTTAAACGAGGTTATGTTAACACAAATAATGGAGATAGGTGAAACAGGAGAGTGAAGAAAAAATATTTGTACCATTTTTTTATTTTGTAACATGTATAACGTGTATACATGTGTATACATGTATAACATGTGTACGATTAATGTATACTATTGTATTACATTAATCATAGACATTTTTATTGATAATATTAATTTGGAATTTAAATTATTCATGAAAATTAAAAATATTCAAGTAAATAATTTATGTTGGTGACGAGGAAGGCCTCATCCACTTGACTCTTCCTCATTTGACACTTTGTTTTTTCGTTAAGTCGTCATCTAACGTCGGTTTCCTTATTCTTCTTTCCTTCAGCAAGCAATTGTCGATAGCCAGACATCGCATCCATAACACTTCGTCCCGCTCTTGAACCTTAATCAAAATTTGGATCATTTTGTATAAATTGATCTATTATTTTCGTAATAGTGGCTGAACTTGTTTTGAGAAAATCTGTTGCCAGTTCCTTCTGCTCTTCTTCATAAACGCTAACTTTCTTGTCTTTGTGTGATTTCGGATTTGTGTGAGTAAACGGTTTGAAAAACCGTGCTAAAGTTAATCAATAAAAAATATAAAATTCAAAAAACTGCATTACATTGAAACACCGTTAAACAGAGTAGCATTAATCAGGGTCTTACTGTATGTATATATATCTTCAATCAGTCGAAAAGCGACATGCTAATTCAAGTCAATATCAATTTTATTAGTAAATTGGTCTTTGTATTTAACAGGATATATTTTCACAAGCAAATTTGCTAGTTTAAATAGACTAAATAGCAAAATTTTGTTTTTTAAAAAATAAAAATGATTATCATTGTTATTATTTTTTAAGTAAATAATATTAGGATGATTGATTTTTTTTATCTGTTTTTAATCTGAACCTAAGCTGCTGATGGCCATCATCAACAGTCTTATTACTACTAGCCTGAACGGCCTATAATAGAGCTTCAGTTTGCCCACTTTATAATGAACAAATTGAAAAGCAGTATAAATTGTCGACAAAAAATTTTTATCTGAGCTGTGATAAATTATTCGCATTACTTGAAAAAATAGAATATTCTATTTTCTATACCTAAATTAGAAACAACTGTTTGTTTGATATTTTAACTTAAATCATCAAGAAAGTAGATATCCATTTCTAAATTATAGCAAATATTTTATACTATTACTTGGCTCATTTTTCTGGAATATTATATCTGCTTTTGATATTTAATTATTATTTTTAATCATTTAATAAATTAATTTTAAATAAATATGTTATCTATGGGGAATTCAAGTATTATAGAGGGTGATTCAAAAGGTTGGGGAAAAATTGAAAGAGCATGTAGGAGAGGCAATTACAAGTTCTTCGGGTTATTATTTTGATTTGGGGCTTCGTTAAAAACATATAACACCTGAAAGTTTTGTGACATATCTGACATGATACATGAAATTTTTACGTGATTATATGATTTTTGAGAGTGTCCAGAGTTTCGTTCGATGATGCTATGTTTGCATTGAATTTGATGGTCGGCAGTTCGATCAACTTTTGTAAAATTGTGCTTAGGCCCTGTATGATTGTATCCCTGCTGATGAAATCTTTGCATAATAAATGTTGCCCTAAGAGTATTTCATCGATCTATTATGAGACTCTCAGTAGTAGAATGGGTTTAAAATGGTTGTGGCTTGGCTTACTTTTCACCATTTTACATATGGTTTAACACCTAAAAAAATGACGCCACAAAATTTTCAGGTGCTATATCTTTTTTTAACGAAACCGCAATTCAAAAACTACCTTAAGAACTTTTGCTTAAATTGCCTCCTCCACATGTTTCTTCAATTTTCTCCAACCTTCTGAATCACCCTGTATAATCGTAAATTTAAACATAATAATTTTTATTCTGGATTTTTTAAAATAAAAATATTCATTCAGTCCTCATATTCAATAAAGAATAGTAATAGAAAAATTTTAAGAGTTTGTTTTTTCTCTATTTTTAAGCAATTAAAAATACAGAATTAATAGTTTAAAGGCCATGGTTAATGATATTATCTTCCTGTTAAATTTTATTAAAATCTGAAATAGTTAAAAAAAAAATAAGAAGAAAATATCTCAGAAATTTAATGTTCGTCATTTTTAAATGATTAAAGTTGCAAATTAAAATATAAGATTTTAGATGTTATATTTAATTACGGAACATTCTTACCAAATTTAATAAAAATTTAACATTTATTGCACTGCAATAAGATCAATATTTTTATTAATCTACCAATAAATCATATTTTTGTGTAAACTGAGGCAAGAAGTCGATTATAATGCTATTCTTTAACGAACACGAAATGTGAAAAAATGTTTCCATATAATAGTTCATTAAAAATTCCATAAACAAAGTAAATAAACCAATAAATCTGATTTATTAATAATTATAAATTATAGTAATACAGTAACACCCCATTTAATACAGGGGATATGTTCCAAAGAAACTAAGGGGTTAAATGAAACAGTGTTAAACGAGGTCATCTTAACGCGTAAATAATAAGATAGGTGAAACAGGACAGTGAATAAAAATATACATACCATTTTTTTTATTTTGTAACGTGTATTATTACTTTTGTATTATATTAATTGTAGACATTTTTTTATTGCTAATATCGACTTGTATTCATTATTCATCAAAAATATTCAAGTAAATAATTTATATTTAGATGAGAAAGGTTCTTCCGCATTTTTGTTTTTTGCTAAGAAGTCATCTAACGTCATTTGCCTTTTCCTCTTTCGTTCGACAAGCAATTGTCGATAGAGAGACATCGCATCCATGATACTTTGTCTTGCTGTTGAACTTTTATCAAAATTTGGATCATTTTGTATAAACTGTTCCATAATTTCTGTAATAGTGGCTAAACTTGTTTTGACAAAAATATTGGAAAAAAAAAAAGTTCTAACTTCAATGAAGTATAGTTCGAAGTGGCAGAGTAAGCTACTTAACCATATCGAACTATAGTTCGAAGTGGCAGCATTCAGATTAAAACTAAAATAGGATAATTGTTATTTTTATTATTGTAAAATAACACTGATGACCGATCATGAATAAGAGCTATGATCACAGCAAACTTTCGTATGTTTTGCACTGCACTGAAATCAAATGCTCTGCGAGAGGCCATAGGAATATTAAAGAACAAATTCGTGCAATTTCTGATTTATATGAGTATAATGGTTTGAAAATCCATGCCAAAGTGAATAAATAAAAAAAATATAGAATTCGAAAAACCATATTATATTGAAACAGTGTTAAACAGAGCAGCGTTAAATAGGGGTTTAACTGTATAACATTTACATTATATGCTTTGAAACTTAAAAAAAAATTGTTTAAATAAAAATGGTTAAAATTATATTAAAAATATTCAACTAAAACAAAAAATACATAAAAAATTAAATATAATCTTTAAATCATTGCATTGGTCATTAATTGAATACTAGCATACAGAGGCATGGTCTCAAATGAGTTTAAATACAGGCAATCCCCGATTTACAAAGAGCTTACTTACATAAAAGCTTACATAGATTTATTTTTTGGTAATGAGCCAGGTCTGAACCCATACCCTTCCAGAAAAACTAAAGTATGGGACTCTGAATTGATTCCAAATCTTCCAAGATGGTAACAGACTGCTTTACCACACAACTTATATGCTTATTCTTTAATATAACTATTTTTAGTGTTACATCATTGTGACACATTAATACTATATAATATATGCTCTGACATACATGTTTTGACTTGCGTAGAGTTTTTGCAGAACAGTTCACCTACATAATTCAGGAATTGCTTGTATAATAATAATAATAATAATAATAATAATAATAATAATAATAATAATATAAGTAATTGGGATTGTTACTTTCCAACATTCAAATAAATTAATATAGTAAATAAAGTAAAAAATAAAAAAAAAATATGAACAAATTATATTAACCACAAAAGATAAAACAGCTCATAGGCAGGAAAGTATAATAAAATATTCTTTTATTACTGGTAGTAGCGCTTTCTATATATAATCCTCTTCAGCTACCTTCTATAATACTCTTCAGCTACTCGAATATAATTATAATACTCTTCAGCTACTCGAAAGCGCTATTACCAGTAATAAAAGAATATTTTATTATACTTTCCGGCCTATGAGCTGTTTTATCTTTTGTAGTATAAGATTTGGCAGTGTATGATTTTTAAGGATAGTTATATATTAACCACTAAAGCTACTAAAACTATTTAAGAGATAATCAATACCAACGAGCTTAGTGAACATTATATTTTATTGTTTGAACAATTTTAGTGATTATTATACTAAACAAAGTATGAATTTCTATTTTAGAATAATAAAGTTTTAAAAATCTGTAAAAAAATATATTTCATTTATTAATATTGTTCACGTTAAAAATTATGATAAAAACTATAAAAATTTGGTGAATTATATCAAAAATTAGAATATAGATAGTCCTCAACTTATAACCATGATATAATCAGTTGTCTGTGAATTATTAATGCAATTCACATGTCCTTGGATAATGGTTTGAACCAGCTGTGAAACATTATTTCACAGCTGGTTCCTTTAGCTTTGGGTTTCTTAGATTTACTAGACTACTATGTTGTACCATAATAAATATTGATAGTGGACAATCAATAATTAGAGTATTTCCAATTTAGGGTTCAAACAAACCCTGCCAGAAGTCAAAAGATTATTTGTACTTTGGTATGACCTCAAAAGTGCAAAAATAAATATGGACAGAGATCTCCCAATATGATATGACAGGTAAATGCAATCAGCAGGTCATTTGAGATTCCTTCTATTGAAATTAGATTTAACTCTCAATTATTTAAGAATATGATTACAATAATTTTTCAAACTTGCATTTCACATCAATTTATTTTCATTAAGTTGTTATTTTGATTATTGCAACAAGGCATGATTGGCAATACAGTTGAGTCTCTGTAGTCTGGCCTTTCACCAGTCTGACACGTCCTGTAGTCCGACACTCTGCGAAGTTGTGATCATGTGCAAGAGAGAATAAATGACAAAATAAATTGTCAGTCACTATTCGTACGTTGTGCAAGCATTATAATTGGACAAGTTTTTAAGTTCAGTACACTGTTATTGTAAAATTTGTCCTAATATAAATTTACATAAGGATAGAAAAATTTTTCATAATTATATTAGAGACTATAATCATTTAGAGTAGCATTCAGTCAATTGCTTTATATCTTTAAATGGCAGATATGTCTCTAATCATAATTATTCAGACTCTAATTACCAGTTATATGCCAATAATTAGATGACAGTCATATCAGGTATCTAATTATTGGCATAAATTGGTATCTATTGATATATGTCAAGTGCCAGATGATATCTAACATATAGTGAAAACAGGAGCAAATTTTGTTTTAAAGCCAATGATATATACAATAAATTTGATATGAAAATATATCTGATGATAACTATAATTGTAAAAATATCTTTATTTTCCTAATTACAATATGATCAGCCAAGAAAAAAATAAGATAATACTGAAATTGTAGAAGAAAATAAATACATCAGTGTTTCATGCCATAAGTAAAATAAACAATAAAGACAATACGAAAAATGTAACATAAACAAAATATCTATTATTATTATCAAATCAATTTTATATAATCATAAACAGATATCTCTCATTTTACAAAATTGCAAAATAAAAGATATTTATATATCCTTTATTTTATCTGTAAAAAAAAAAAATTATATTAAGGTAAGTTCTGATACAATGTCATAACAGTGTCCTAATATAAATTTACATAAGGATAGAAAAATTTTTCATAATTATATTAGAGACTATAATCATTTAGAGTAGCATTCAGTCAATTGCTTTATATCTTTAAATGGCAGATATGTCTCTAATCATAATTATTCAGACTATAATTACCAGTTATATGCCAATAATTAGATGACAGTCATATCAGGTATCTAATTATTGGCATAAATTGGTATCTAATTATTGGGTTTCATAAAAGATGATTTTTTTATATTTTGTTAAAAACTCAGTAATTATATAACAAAATTTGATATGAAAATATATTTGACACAACTAGTGAAGAGAATAAGTAATAAAAATCATTTAAAAAGGTAAGAAAACATCTGAATAATGCATTTTTTTATGAAACCATCTAAAAAACTTTTCTGCATATCAGATTTTTATGAATCTGATATGCAGGAAAAGCTTTGTTGAAATATAAATTAGAGATTAATAATTAATTATAATCAAATTTATAATCAAATACCCAAGCCAGATTGATCTCTAGTGAGATAA
Organism: Olivierus martensii; assembly: GCA_000484575.1. Classification (NCBI taxonomy): domain Eukaryota; kingdom Metazoa; phylum Arthropoda; class Arachnida; order Scorpiones; family Buthidae; genus Olivierus; species Olivierus martensii. Next base: position 52,432 of record AYEL01069995.1, read on the forward strand.
GATTTTTAATTTCAAGAAAATTAATTAAAATTATAGCTTAATTATTAATTACAAGATGTTGACATCTGAGCCAAATTTAAAATAATTAATTATTAATTCAACAGATGGTAGCATCATAGCTGTGATTTAAAAAAAATAATTATTAAAATTACAGATTAATACCTTTAATCCAAAGCACTCTTAGCAGTTGAATTTCTTTTTTAAAGATGTACAGTAGCTAATGTTTTCGGTAATATTTACCATCTTCAGGCTACTAAATATTCAAAATGTGTTCTAAATTCTAAGTCATTTGTCTATAACAACAAAATTTTGCCATTGTAATTTCTTCATCATGATGATTTTTATGTAGGATAATGTCTTTTAACTGTCTAAGCATAACAAGATTACACTGCTTTTAACTGTTATCGCTTACAATTGCTCAAAACTTCCACTGCGTAGTTCTAAGCAGGAGGGAGATCTATTGCTGTTCTGTCATTTATTAAATCTTCCTTTTTCTGCCTACTTTTTATCTCCAGGATTTCCGAGGTTATGGCTTGGCTAATTCTTCTGAGCGGTTTAACAATTTTTTCTTTATCCCAATGTATCTGTAGGTCACTACTATATGCTTCCATCGCTAGAGCTGTGGTCAATCTCCCCTTGGCTAAATCCTTCTTATGTTCCTCCACTCTTTGCAAAAGAGTTCTAGTGGTGACCCCTATATAAGACGCTGTGCGTCTTGAGGTTTTCTCTTCAATTGGTATTTTGTATATTCCTTGCCTCTGCATTTTTTTGAGGGTCTTTCTCATTCCTTAGTAATTCAAAGATTGTAGGTGCCCTCTGTACTGCTAATGTACAGTAGCTAGCGTTTTCGGTAATATTTACCATCTTCAGGCTACTAAATATTCAAAATGTGTTCTAAATTCTAAGACGTTTATCTATAACAACAAAATTTTGCCATGGTAATTTCTTCATCATGACGTTTTTTATGTAGGATAATGTCTTTTAACTGTCTAAGCATAACAAAATTACACTGCTTTTAACTGTTATCGCTTACAATCGCTCAAAACTTCTACTGCGTAGTTCCAAGCAGGAGGGAGATCTATTGCTGTTCTGTCATTTATTAAGTCTTCCTTTTTCTGCCTACTTCTTATCTCCAGGATTTCCGAGGTTATGGCTTGGCTAATTCTTCTGAGCTGTTTAACAATTTTTGCTTTACCCCAATGTATCTGTAGGTCACTACTATATGCTTCCACCACTAGAGTTGTGGTCAATCTCCCCTTGACTAAATCCTTCTTATGTTCCTCCACTCTTTGCAAAAGGGTTCTAGTGGTGACCCCTATATAAAATGCTGTGCATCTTGAGGTTCTCTCTTCAACCGGTATTTTATATATCCCTTGCCTCTCTGCATCTTTTCGAGGGTCTTTCTCATTCCTTAGTAATTCAAAGATTGTAAGTGCGATAATTACGAACAACGTATGATTATGAAAGCCTTTACCCCAATTTAAAACTAGAACCCACTGGCATTGAATTCTATTGTTTTATGTTGGAAAATCTCCCACAACCTCAAGACAGCATCGTTACTAAGAGATATAGCCTATATTATTTGCTACGACTCCTACTTCCAATTTAAAGACAAGATATACGAGAAAAACAAGAGGGGTACCCATACGCAGCCAAATGGCAGGCCCCTTAGCTGAGATCATACTTACAAAAGTAGAAAGCCAGAAATTACAGCGATTTCAGCCAAACATCAGGTTGTACGTTAGATACGTTGACAACGTCATGGTCATATGGAAAGACAGAACGGAGCTACAAAATTTTAGTAAAGCATTTACAATAAGCTGTTAAGAGAGAGATCTGAGAGAGGAACAATACAACCAGCACAGTATCCATTATTTAGACATCAGTATAACATTAGAAAAAGGGAAACTGAAGACATCAGTATACCGTAAACCGACTTATGAACCGATACTCATCCCTAACTGATCTCATGACCCAATAAACTACAAGAAAGCAGCGTTTAGGTATTTTACAGAAGAGCCGTATCCTACTGCACAGAAACCACTGACTTAAAAAAGGAGTTGGAATACATCAGAGAAACCAGTGAGCAACATGGTTATGCTAGATCATTTATGGAGAGTATAAGAAGAAAGATACAAGAAAACCTTAGCAGTATTCCCAGTGACCAAGTACAGAAGGAAAAAAAAAAAGGTTACAGCAAGAAAGATAAATGCCAGTTCCATATAACCTGAAGAAGTACAATGTCGTGAATAAGGTAGCCAAAAAAACAAATAAGAAATTAGCAGTACAGAGGGCACCTACAATCTTTGAATTACTAAGGAATGAGAAAGACCCTCAAAAAAACTCGAGGGCACAAGGCCTAAGCCTGTCATTCTGTTAGGTTAGTTAAGCCGAACAATCCTCATGGAATATTTTTATCTGGCAGCAGCCACTTATAGAGCCGCCATCATAACAGGCTGACCAACACCCATGACGGGGTCAACCAGAAGATTGAAGGATGGGTTTCGATGGTCCGGACCCAGATCCCTTGTAAAAATTGGAGGAGTTGAACCCCCGGATCTTCCAGTATGGTAAGCCACAGCTTTACCACGCAGCCATCTGGCTGATCTGTCATTTGGTCGTCCGCGGGTCCCACAGTTTGTTTCTGTGAAGTGTTCGTTATCCGAAAGTCAGTGCGGGTCCCACAGTTTGTTCTGTGAAGTGTTGTTATCCAAACATGCGTTCGTTAACCGAACATACAAATCTTTCAAAAAAGTGTTCGTTATCCGAACTGTTTGTTAACCAATCACCCACTATAATATCACAAATCAGAAAAAGTGAAAAACGAAAACACATTTACTGTGGTCAAAAAGGCAGAAATAATTAAGAAACTTGACTTGGGAGAAAAGTTTAGTGATTTGGCTTTGTTTCATGGTATTGGACAAGCCACTATTTATGATATTAAAAAAAATTCAGGATAAAATTGAGGGGTTTGTGAAAGATTTGAATAGCAAGAATAGTGACAGAGAAGTCTTAATAAACTGAGTGCATTCATTTGTGTAATTCCATTTTTTTCATTGAACATCCAATAATCCGACAAGCCTCTGAAATCCGACAAGCCGTGGAACCATGTGTGTCGGATTATGGAGACTCTACTGTATTTTTTAAATTCTAAAGAATTTTCTTTATGAATTTCAAGAAAACATTTTAAAAGAGAGAAAAAAAATGGTGCAGATTTTTATAGAAATATTATACCTTCTCAAGAAAATGGCAAGTCAAAAAAGGTGTGATTTTAGAGAAACAAAAACAGATTATGCAAATATATAATGATTTATATCAGCAAAAAATATTAAATACTATAGATGCAAATTAAGGATTTTTACAATATAATTCTAAAAACTGATATTTCATCTACATATATATTAAAACATCCTAGAAATATCCAATCAAGAGAAACAATGCATATTATAACATAGTAATTTTATGACAGTTATTACTAACACACTTATTTAGAAAAATGGATAAACTCAAATAATTATCAGTAATATTTTATGTGTGTTATTGTAATATTATGTAATTTTGACTTAATCAACTTTTCTTGAGCATGTATAACATATTCCTATTTATTAAATCACTAATACAAATCAAAATTTCAGTGTAACAAAATTATATAAAGGCTGCTGATATCAAAATTTATTTATAAATACACCATCATAATACAAAATGATATAAGAAACAGAATTGTCTTTAAGAACAACTAACTTTAACAAAAATTTATTAGAGCTTTTAGATAATCAATTACATCTTCAGAACAACAGTAGAACAACAAAATTCAAAAACAATTCCATTTACATATTTAATTCTGGATGATACTTTAACTTAAAATTACTCTATTTTATTTAGTAAATTTTTACATTTACAAATGTTCAATATGACTTGAAAAATAAATACAAAACACAATTACCGTATATACTCGTGTATAAGCCAAGGCTTTTTCTTCGAAAAAAAAATTTCTGAAGTAGGGGGGTCGGCTTATACACAGATCAAAAAAAATCAACTTTTTTTTGGCTGGAGAAATGAAGTAATAAGACAAAAGCCAATTGAAGTATATAGGGGTTATTGAATGTCTCCTGAAGACAAGGAAGGAAATTTTTGCAATAATTCATTTAATACAATACCAGGTAAAATTTTAGCTTATCCTGAAGCGATCGAGCGCGTCACACCACCGACTCTAACCTGCGTCTATATACTGTAATCAAATAGGTGATGCCGCGCTGCCCGATACGACGTGAAAATTCGACTATCGATTAAGAATCTTACCTAGGATTCATTTTTGAGTGAAAAAATAGATTTATTTTTCATTATTATAAATTTAATAATGTTTAATCCATTCGCTAGTAATCCATAAATGCTTATTATATTTAACTCATTGATGATTTAATTAAAATAGATTAAAAAGTAACTAAAATAATATTTAAAATAACGAAAAATAATAATTATTTAAAATCAGTACTGAAAAATAACTGTAGTCTATCAAAAAAGTTCATTGTAAGCAAAATCAAATCAAAACTACGAAATCGCACGCTTAACAACTAGAAATCACGTTGCACACGTCATCCTAACAATGTATGACATCATTGTTTGGATGATCCACTCATTTTAAAATACGATCAAAGATTTGAATATAATAACTCAGCTCAATTAGACAATATAAAAAAAGGAAAAACGAAACTTCGAACGGTCTCTTGGGAGCCGTGTGACGTAGACGAATTCCAATGGAATTTTTAATGTGATACTTTAATATGAAATTTCTTTTAGAAAAGAAAACAGTTATTCAATAATAACAATAAAAAGAAAATATTTTTATGTAAATTATCAAAATTTATTTACTATTCGTTAACCTCATATTTTCTGAAGGATGTCACTTTAACAACAATATCATACACCAACATCAATCTCGCTTCGGAGTAAAGTAAAATTTTACTTTAACCGATGCAATCGAGCGTACCACCGAATTCAACCTGCATTTATATAAGTGCATCACATAGGCGATGCCACGCTGCCTGATGCATCGTGACGCAGAAATTCTCAACAATAATCCAAGAATCTTATGTATGCACACTGTGCTGAATCACTTTAGCTAGATTATTGTCAATAATTTCTGCATTGCAGCGCATCAGGTAGCGCAGCATCGCTTACCTGATGACCTTATACAAATGCAGGTTGGAATCAGTGGCGCGACGCGCTCGATAGCTTTGGGTAACGTAAAATTTTACTTTTTAAATTATATATTGGCATTTGTATTATAAAATTTATTTTATAAATATGTATTTAAAGTTTTAATAAAATATTTATTTTGGCAAATGGCATTAATATATCAATAACTAAAATCAAAGGATCAAGTAATCTATCGGTTTCAAATTTTTATTGAATTTTAAGTGCTAAAGTCTGGGGGTAAGCTTATACATGGGTTATGCATTTTTACTGATTTTTAAACTCTGAAGTCGGGGGTCGGCTTATATTTGAATATATACGGTAATTCTTCATTAGAAAAATAATTCAGTTCTGAATCACTTTTTGATACAGATAGTAATTTGAATAAATATGCTTGAAATTTTATATCATCATATTCAATTTTGCAATTAATCTAGCACTTCAATTTACATAAGCTTGGGGACTAATAATATCAATTTGCGATGGCTTTTCTTGAATTATTTCCAAAAATAAAAAAAAATAACTGTGTTAAGTATTTTATATAAAACTGATTATTCAATTTTTTGATAGAGAAATATATTTGCAAATAAAAACAAACAAACAATACTAAGAGAAAATTCTTGATTTGATCATGAAACTTTAAGCCTGTTTTTATCAAAAGACATGATCAATATCAAAAATTGACTCAAAATTTTACATCTTATTTTTCCACAAGATCATGCCATATAATTATTTTCTATACTTTACTGAATGTCCTTACACTATACTGAAATTTAAATAAGAAAATTTCTTTATAAAATTTTTTATTTGGATTACTGTATTTTTCCATCATTATTATTCATTTGAAAATTCAGAGCATATACAGGTATAATCCTATGAAGCCAAACTTGATAGCATTAAATTGCATAAATCCCCTAAGTAAATGTTAATTTTGATTCAGAGCATATTATTTGTTTATTGTTTAATTAAGCCAATAAACTCCTAATATATTTTCATTGGCACTATGCTATAAAACCACCATATAACAATGGGTTATTTTTAAAAAATAGCACTTTTATACTAACAGACTGAGGGATGTAAAACATCTGAAATGCATATCTAGATCCTGATGTAAAATGTCTATGAATAAAGTGTCATGTTCTTGTTCTATTAAAAATCTACCATATCTTGTTTCCGACCAAAACTCAAGGGTATAAAGTTTATATCTTTTAGTAATAATTTATCTTGAATGTTATTCATACTTAAGTTCATAAGTTATGCTATAAAATTTACTTTATATATAATCTAATATCTTGCATGTTATTCATACTTAAGTTCATAAGTTATGCTATAAAATTTACTTTATATATAATCTAACAGAAATTTACATAAAAGATAAAATGACAGGCAAAAGATTTAAAGTACTTTAATAATGCACTTTTTAATTAATATAAGCTTATATTGTTTATTTTTTATTTCCTTCTTAATTTAATATTTTGAAAATATTTTCAAGATCAATTTTATATTTGAACAGTATTATTAATTATAAAATTTTTGGCAATATCACATTTGTCTTACAATTTTAATCATACAAAACATTTTTATGTTCTTATTTTAAATTAATGGCTTATTATTTTGAATAAAAGAACTAAAAAAAACATGCAAATTAAGGATTTTTACAATATAATTCCAAAAACTGATATTTCATCCACATACATATTAAAACATACCAGAAATATCCAAATAAGAGATACAATGCATACTATAATATAGTAATTTTATGACAGCTATTACCTGTTTAGCCTGTTCCTTTCCAACTGATTGTCAATTTCCAGTCACTAAACTCTATATATTCAGAGTTTTCCCTTTGTTTTCAACCAATACTAATTAAATAGTATTGTCAGTGATGGGAATGCTGTAGTAAGTTTCTTTTTCTTGATTTGGTTTTTTTTGTTTTGTTTTTGGTTTTTGATGGAGAGTAATTCAAGAAAGACATTATAAATAATATTCACCTACAATTTATTTATAATACATATAACAACAAAATCAATGAAAATGATTCAATAAAATTAAATTGTTATTTTAAATTAATATTAAATGAAATAAACATTTGAATAAAAATAAATTAATCAGTTAACAGATTTTTAAAACAATTATTTTAATTACATTATAAGCATTTAAAAAGTAGTCTAACCAGAATAGAATGACCGATTAATGTACAAAAATATCACATAGTGAGAGAAGCTGTATTATAAGTTAAAGTGAAGATTAAAAGATTTTTGATTCCCTATGTTTATATTATTATAAAACAAAATTTATATTTCTGCACAAATTAAATTAAAATTATCTTCTATATAGTTTCCACAAAATTTTATGAATTATTCTCATTTCAATAGGTAATTAACACCTATTAATTCTATTGTGCATACTAGCTGATCAGCTATTTTATTTTATTCTGAATTTTTGTTAATTGCTAGTTCTTCCTATTTTAAGAATATTTACTAAGTGATATTCAATGTTTAATCAATGTTTTCAATGTTATTGATTTAAAAACTAATATCACATGTGGCAATTTTTATAGGGAGAAAACTCTTAGTATATAGAATGAGTGCCAACAATTTTACAATTTAAATCTAATGCAGCAACATATAAATCATGACAGTTTTATTTTTTTTATTTAAAAATTATAAAAAAAGTTTTCTTAAATTTTGTCATAATTCTTAAGTTTTGACTGATAATTTATTCATGAAAATGAATTTTATGGAAATTAAAAAAAACTGCAATATTATCTGTATAAAAACATTAATTATATTTTTTATTAAAAACTAATGAAAATAAAATAGTTCACATATTTAAAGGATTAAAATGATTCTACTTGCAATTTCTCATATAACACTGTAATATAGCAAATTTAGCATATATATTTTTAAAATTATATTATTCATCAAGAACAGTATTTTTCAATAATGTTTTCAATACTAGTACTGTCTAATTAGTCCATAAAATATCTTGCCAAATATTAGATTCTCCAAATTAACTTATATAATTTTAGTTTTGAATATTGAGTTTGCTTTTCATCTTCAACCTTAGAGAAGCAAATATATTTTGAATAGTCTTATAAGCAATAAAAGTTCCTATTCTTTTTCTTCTATTTCATTTTGGGTGTGTTTAAACATAGAAAATAAATTCCATGTTTTATATTTGTGTTCCTGGCAATTGTCAAACTTTTTAATAAAAATTAATTATTTCAGTTTATATACAAAAAAAAAACAACAAAATATTTAAATCATCATCTACAGTAGAAAAAATTTCCATATAAATTGAAAGTTTCATAAATCAAACAATGCTTAAATCTGATATAAACAAATGTGTGCAGCAGCAAAACAGAATGGCCAAATGAAATTTATAAACCTATTTTAAGAATAGATAAGAAAGTTTAAGGCCAAAAATAACACTTTTGCAAAAAAGTAATTATTTAATGAATTTTTCATTTGCATTTTAAGAATATTCAACAAAAATAAGTCTTACATTTCTGCATACCTCTGAAACCTCATAAATCAAGGACTTTCTGTATACAAAAAAAATTTAAGTAAAAATGAAGCATTTCATCATTTTAACATTTAAATAAATAAAGTGAGAGAATAATATTTTGAGTAAAAATAAGTTTCTGAAAATATAAATCAGTTAGATTTTCAGTACAATAGAGTGTCGATTATCCAAATTAATTGGGACCAAGGGTATTCAGATAGATCAATTATCTGAAAATCGTTTGATAGAAAAATAAGAAAATTTCAAATACATATGTTTTATTGCTTACATAAGTTATTCTGCGTACAATAGAGCATCGATTATCCAAATTAATTGGGACCAAGGGTATTCAGATAAACGATTTTCAGATAATTGATCTGATAGAAAAATAAGAAAATTTCAAATACATATGTTTTATTGCTTACATAGGTTATTCTGCATCATTTGTATTATTAATATTAGATATACAGTCAAACATTAAATTCCCTCTGTTTATAGAGGGAATTTAATGTTTTAACATAAAGGAGGAGATTTGTTATTGGCTTTCATCAGGCAAGAATTTCGTGTTTTAACATATAGGAGCAGATTTGTTATTGGCTTTCATCAGGCAAACGTTTTAACATATAGGAGCAGATTTGTTATTGGCTTTCATCAGGCAAATTGTTTTAACATATAGGAGCAGATTTGTTATTGGCTTTCATCAGGCAAATAAAGGGTGGCAGTTTATAGAGGGGTGGCTTAAAGAAGTTTGACTGTATATCTAATATTGAGATTTGACTGTATATCTGTATATCTAATAAACTGCCACCTCACTAATCACCAACCGCCACTCATTTCTGGAGGCAAAACCATTTCATAATATTGAGGTTTGACTGTATATCTAATAAACCGCCACCTCACTAATCGTCAACCGCCACTCATTTCTGGAGGCAAAACCATTTCAAAGTCCTTTTAGAAAGTTTTCTGTACTCATTGTCATCTTTCAATTGGCATACTATTTTGTTCATGTGGTGCTAATATAAAATTGTACCAAAAAATAACATGTTACTTATTCATAAACACAAAAATTATACAAAATAATATGACTTGCAGATAAAAAGATTTTGATTTTAACTTTTATTAAATTTTTTTATATCATTAAACATCAAAAAGTTACTTTTCACTTTAAACACCAAACTCAAAATGTAGACAAAACAAATTCCCTATTGAAGTTATACATATAATCAGGGGAATTCCTCAGAAATGTCTTTTCTAATTGGAATCAAAAACAACAACATGGAGGTGAATAATGTGAAGCAAGCGCCGCATTCACTGTAATACAAAAAATTTTTCTTCTTAGAATTTGGGTCAATCTTATTAAATCAAAACAAATTATTTAAAAAGAGAATAAAATTTTATTCTAATTCATGTTAAATCAAAGTCGTGAAAAAACTGGGTATAGTAAATTTTTTAATTATTAATTAACCATCTGCAGCTACATAAACATTAACAAATATAATTCAAACAAAAACTGACTTGCAAATATTTATAAAAAATCATTGAAAAAGCTCTAGAACAGATTTTCAAAAAAGGATTGCTTTCAAAATCTAGTTTCTATTCTTTGAAGAAAATGTTGAGAAATTGTTTTTAAAACTTTGTTTCAAGCTTCCAGTTGAACATAATATCACTATAAACAGCTTTTCATAAAGCCACTATAGGCTCTAGATTTTTTTCTTTATAGTTTTGTTTCTGTTAGCACATGGCTAGTACAGAGATCAGAAATTGAATTATCAAGTTAGCTTCAATTCATTATAGCACTTGGGTTATGCAATATAGCCATGCATCTAAAACCATTCCAGGATGGTAATGGTATTAGATTTCTTAGCATGCACTGAGTTTGCACAAGCTATAGTCAGATGTCATAGATGACAGATATGTTTCTAATTATAACTTCATTTCTAATTATAATTACTCAGTCTGTAATTACCAGTTCTAGGTAAATAATTAGATGATAGACATATTTATTATCAAATTATTGGCATACAATAAGTGATTTTTTTTATATCTTACTATAAACTCAGTAATTATACAAGAGAAAATATTAAATTATAAATTAACCAAATTAAACAAGCCAAACTTCCCCTGGCAGATAAAGTTTAAATTATACTTTAACCAAATTTTTTTGAATATTCGCTGTTTTGATTTTTTTGAATAATCGCTGTAAATTTTTACAGCGATTATTCAAAAAAATAATAATCGTTGTTAAAAGTATAATTTAAACTTTATCCGCCAGGGGAAGTTTGGCTTGTTTAATTTGTTCAGCAGAAACGGGACGGCACTTGGAACATCTGCTGTAAAGTTGTATGATTATGTCACGTGCAATAAAGTCACATTTCAGTGTACAGTAGTCTGTAAATAAAGATACACCAAAAAATTATAAAACAACTTTAATTACAGTTAAGAAACTAAAAGAACTTAAAGAATAAATACCATTAGGTGCACTGGTAATCGATGGAACTTATCCTCTTAACCGCTGGTCCAAAACTGACTGTTCCTCGGCCGCTTTTGGCCATCTCCCGGACTTCTGGGTCGTCCGACTCTTTGCATGGCGTAACCGCTGAAAACGTTCACCGATTTGAATCTGTTCAAAACGGCCAATACGTTCAAATGCATGGCCGTTAGAATTAAAAATATAAAATAAATTTTCCGAAAAGCTATAAATGTTTGGGCAGGACTGGTGGGCGATCAAGTAATTGGGCCATTTTTTATCTCAGACCAACTCACACAACACTTCTGTTTGTCTTTACTACGTGATTGCATTTTACCTGCAATTCGACAATTGGGAAAATCAGGTATGTTATACGAAATTGTTCCACCAGTGTTTCTTTTATTTTTAGGGTTTTGTTGTTACAATTGGGAAATCAGGTATGTTATACGAAATTGTTCCACCAGTGTTTCTTTTATTTTTAGGGTTTTGTTGTTACAAAATTGTTCCACCAGTGTTTTTATTTTTAGTTTTGTTCTTACAGTAATTTCATTAAAAACGATGCACAAGTAATAATTCATATTGTTTCTTATGCCACAATAGGAAGATACGTGGTTTCTTCAAGACGGAGCGCCAGCACATAATGGTGGCCGTGTTGTCCTGTATCTGAACGAAAAGTTTCCCCAGCGCTGGATCAGAACAAATAGTCCAAATATTCCGTATCCGCACGATCTACCGGATTTGAATCCCCTCTTGATTTCTTTTACTGGCCACCTTAAGCGACTCATCTTCAAGAAGCAACATCGATTTGCGTGAGGCAGTAATTGCTGCCAGTTCCGAAATCACTCCTCAACAAATTGCCAATTCTGTGACAGAATTTTGAAATAGGCTATGGTATTGTTCCGCAGAAATGGGACGGCACTTCAAACATCTGCTGTAAAGTTGTATGATTATTGTCTCATACAATAAAGTCACATTTCAGTGTACAGTAGTCTGTAAATAAAGATACACCAAAATTAAATAATAACTTTAATTACAGTTAAGAAACTAAAAGAATTTACGAATAAATACCATTAGGTGCACTGGTAATCGATGGAACTTATCCTCTTAACCGCTGGTCCAAAACTGACTGTTCCTCGGCCGCTTTTGGCCATCTCCCGGACTTCTGGGTCGTCCGACTCTTTGCATGGCGTAACCGCTGAAAACGTTCTCCGATTTGAATCTGTTCAAAACGGCCAATACGTTCAAATGCATGGCCGTTAGAATTAAAAATATAAAATAAATTTTTGTAGCGAATGATTCCTGACATGATAGACGCATCAGAATTGGCTCAATACCAAAAATCAGAGTGTTCGGTTTCAAGAAAAACTCACAGTATATCTGTTTATAATAGCTATTATCAGTTTAATAATAAAATAACATCAGATAATACTTTGAAAGATTAGATTCAAAATTATTTTATAAATGTAAAACCACAATCTTTATATGTTATCTTAAAGAAGGATTTTAATTTCTTTTAAAATCCCATATTTTTAAAATTCTTTTAAAAGATTTTAAAGATTATATATTAAGTAAAGAAATCTATGTATAAATACCTTAATGATTATTTGAAGTACCATTGTTTTCTAATTAAAAAACAAAAATAACAGCCTTTTAGACAGGAATAAAAAAATTATAAACTTAAATGAATAAACTTAAGTTTATAATTTTCTTATTCCTGTCTAAAAAATTTGTTATTTTTGTTTTTTACATTAATGATGTTATTAGTACATTTTTAAATAATATATGGCACTAATCAAAATAAAATTATTTTAAGAACTTTTGACCAACTTCAATTTTTTTACAATTTCAGCTATCATCATTGATTTTAGATCATTGAAATCTTTAAAATGATTTATCATTCATATGCAAATGTCATTTTTGCAGTATATACTTTTTCTCTTTAGAGTATTACAGTATTATATATATATATTTATATATGTATGTGTATTATATTTATTTATATATATGCACAGGAATCCTCCAATTTAAGTTATATTGTTCCACACTAACATTGTTTTCCCAGACCAAATTTATTAATCAAAGTGAATAATTTATCTCTACATTCTGTTATATTACTCAAACATTCTATTAAAGCCAAATAATTCCTAGTGAAAATATTTATAATTAAATTACAATTATTAATTATTTTTTGAATTTGAATTATGATTTTAAACTATTTTGCTGAAATAAAATTTGCCATTGCTCAGAATCAAACTAGGATCTTTGGGATAGAAATCCCAATGCCCAAATCTAATATAATTAATTAATAAGTTAATAAGTAATGGCACCATAGTCCAAATATGAAAAATAGTTATTAATAATGGCAGTTTAAAAGTTTCTACTAGGGTTTATTTGGCTTTAGTAGAAGATTATCCATCTAGTTACCTTTGGTATATCCATCTAGTTAGTTATTGGTATAATATATTATAATATTTTTATATCATCAATAAATTGGTATCTAAGTTTCAAATAATTTACATTTCATATCCATATAAGCTGTCTTTCCTCCATATAAAACCTGTAATTTGGTTCCTTGATTTAGGATACGGATTTGATCTTAGAATCTCTGATTGAAAAGCCAAACTGTACCCACCAATATTTATAATGAAGAATGAGTCAACAAAGTGGAAGCAATGTTGCATTTCATCCTGGAGGATTGGGATCATGTTCTTGGTCATATCTCCAAGATTTTTTTTAAGACAATCTGGCTCTGGCTCATTGAATTCCATTCTTCACTTCATAGTCAACTTTATTACAGATATATACAATTGATGGTTAATCATTTGTCATTTAATTATGTCTGATAGAAAAACAATATAAAACAAAAAAGGCGGCTCTCAACATAGATGCAGTTGGTCTATAATAGGCATGGACAAAAATTGCTGGCAAAACAATGTTGTGCACTTGAAAGTTTCTCTTTTTTCTTCATTGATATTCAAGGCTAAAATGCTAGTCTAAAAGTCGATCCTATAAATCAAATTGACAACTAGGTCGCAAATTAAAATAAAACAAAATCTATGCTAGCTTATGGGACCTTAAAGTAAAATTAAAGATGCAGGATCGCTTTCGGGTTGGTCTGCTCCTCTTCAGCTGCACAGAGAAAATGAATGTTAACAGAGAACAGGACATCTGTAAAAACAAGTGTAAATTGAATTTAAATCCCGAGTGTCAGATTAATGATAAAAACAAATAGGTTGTGCACATGAGATAAAATTTTAGGCAAAAAGGGGGAAGGAAATAGTGATAACAGATACAAAAGTTTATGTTTGTGCACTTAAATACTATAGTTACATTGATTAAACAAGTACTCCCAAGTACTGGGTATAGAGTCTTTATCCCTAGAATTGATTAGATTTTTATCCTTGCTATAGAGGTAAATGTTCCAAACTTCTCGAAAGTTGGACCTCAGTTCGTTAGAATCTAGCAAATTGACGATTTTAGCATTGTATCATATAATAGACCAATCATTTGAGTAGGCTGCTTGCGCTAGAGCCATATTTTCCTTGTTGTTTTTTACATCATGACAGTGCTGTTGAATATGTTCTTTCGAGCATCATCTGGTTATTCCGATGTAATAGCTTATCCTGCCAGTTACGGAATCAACTAATGATATCTTGCATATCTCGCACCTCTTGGCATTAGGCCTAGTTTCCTTGTCATTGCATGTTTTTTGGAACACTGTAGCATTTCTTCTTTCGGATACGTGATAATCGTGTTTTGTCTTAATTACACCAATAACCTCATGCCATATAGGATGCCATGTGATGGATAAGAAGTGCTTAGTCATAGCTTCCTGGTTGGGTGTAGTGACATCGACAGGAGTGTATAATGCATTGCACATTTTAAGATGCTTGGTACGGATCTTGCGGAATAAGCTGTTGAATTTGCTGTTAGGATGCTAGCATATCTGCACTCATTAGGTGAGCTTATAAACTTTGTACAGAGGAAGCAGATGTAGTAAACGAGCTTAAGATTCTCAAGGAGGCATTCTTAACCCACAGATATTGTGGGTTAAGAACCTACAGCAAATTTGACAGCTTAGTTTGTAGAGTTCGAGTTTTCGCTCGAAGCTCTACGGTCAGGGCCCCGCCTCCCCTCCGAGTTTTCTTAGATTTTGCCATAATTCTTAAGTTTTGACTGATAATTTATTCATGAAAATGAATTTTATGGAAATTAAAAAAAACTGCAATATTATCTGTATAAAAACATTAATTATATTTTTTATTAAAAACTAATGAAAATAAAATAGTTCACATATTTAAAGGATTAAAATGATTCTACTTGCAATTTCTCATATAACACTGTAATATAGCAAATTTAGCTTCACAAAATCCACACCAAGCATCTTAAAATGTTCAATGCATTCTACACTCCTGTTGACGTTATCACCCTTCTTGTATATGAGAATAAACGTGCATCTTGTCCAGTCCTCTGGAATTTTCCCTTCTTACCAAACTGCAGTTAGAACTCTATATAACCAATGAATCCCAGGAGGTCTTGCTGCTTTGATCATATCCACCGTAAGTTCATCTACTCCCCCTGATTTTCCATTCTTTATGTTCTTCAGAGCTGCTTTCACTTCATGTATTTCCAAATCCTTTCCCACTTTTATTGAATTTTTTCTTGGTTGTTGCACCATATTCACTCTTTGTTGGTTCTCATTATTCATTAACTTCTGAAAATAATTCATCAAGATATTTTTCATTTCTTCTTCATCCATTGTTCTTGTCCCATCCTCTTTTTCCAACATATAGGTAGGCTCTCTGTTGGTTTTCTTATTCTTCATCAGGTTATATAACATCTTCCTATCACCCATGGCATCTAATTTTTTTATGAATTCTTTCCATGATTTTTGTTTTTCCTCTTTCACTATCTTCTTGCATTCTCTCTTCTTCAAATTATAAGTAGCTGTATTCTTTACTTTTCTGCCTTTATCCAAGTTCTCCAGGCTCTATTTTTCTCATGGACAGCATGTTGGGTCCGCAGGTTCTGCAAAGTCACGAATTTAACGAAGATCAATAATAAATTACAAACTAAGTCTAACGGTTTTAACGACTCTGCAATCCAGAGTTCGGCCTGAGTTCAGGTCTTAAACTAAATTCTAACATAAAAATAATTAACTACAAAACAAACAATCTAACAATAACTATCGTTAACTGGCAAAAACAAAACCGGAACTTACAACTACAAGTAACGAATAAGTATTAGATTGAAAACAACAATGATGTTAGAAACTTATAGAAATAATTGGAATAAATTCTCAAACAAGTTAAATAACAAAAAAATATAAATTTATTAGACTCAGAAACACTTACAAAAGTGTTAATAAATGCTTTGTTGAAACAATAATAAAGCAACAATAATTAGACAACAAAAACTTGTTTAATTTAATTCAAATATCAACAATCAACTATTCACAAAAAAAAGAACCTTAAATACTACTTAAATTCTACTACCTCCACCACTGATATAAACTGCAAACAATCGTTGATCTTTACAAGAACTGAAATATCATTTAGCCAACCTTACGTTGATACAACACCTCTCTGAGTCGTCAGTTTTGTCGGCTTTTATATCCGAGTGACATATAGTCCCGTGTTGCATCATTTACATAAATATACGTAACAAGTTTAAATTTATTAGCTTACAGAGTTATTCATTCATGTCATCCTCTTTACAATTTGTTTATATACTGAACAAAACATCGATACGGATCATTCTTACATTCTCATAGACCAGTGGTAAAATTAGATAATGACGTCATTACCCGGGACAGCTCTTCCACTCAGTGGTAAAATTAGTTAGATGTCATTACCCGGGACAACTCTTCCGGAGGACGGTTCCCGATTCCATAACACGTGATTGCTAACTACAATGGAGAAGTTGGAAGTAAGTCAACTTGTAAACTAAAATATAATACGTTAGATAATAAGAAAATAACGATAATAATAAGAAAAGAGTGCGTATAAAATAATTAAGAAAATAACGCTAAATAATAAAGTGCATAATAAAATAAAATAGGACAGGTCAGAGTTAACTTCCTCATATGCTCTCTCTCTTTTCGAGTTTCTGCTTCTTCCAAACCTGTCTAAAATCTGCAACTAGTAATCGATGATCTCCATCCATAGTTACACTTGGGATAACTTTAAGGTTTCTCAGTTTCTTCTTCCATTCCTTAGCTAAAATGAAATAGTCAATCACAGATCCAATCTTCTCATCCCAGCTATATCTAGTAATCCGATGACTAGCTCTCTTCTGAAACCAACCATTACCAATGATGTATCCATTTCTCAGGCAAAAATCCAACAGTTTCTCTCCCTCTTCATTCCTGTTGAATAAACCAAAAGGCCCAGAATCTCTTCAAAGCCTTTTCGATCCCTGCCAACCTGAGCATTAAAGTCTCCCATGATGATGTTAGTTCCATGGCTTTTTTCTTCCAATAGACCTTGGAAATCTTCTTTTTCTTCCTCATTACAGCCAGTCTGTGGATTTGGTCTTGACCCATCTTGAGTGTAATCTTTATCATTCTGTCTGAGATTTGCCTCACGCTGATAACTCTTTTCTTTATTTCTTCACTAACTATGATGGCCACTCCATTCCTCATTCTTGCATCATTCCCAGAGCAATAAATCTGCTCCCTCCTCTGAGTTCTCTACTTATTTTTCCCTTCCATTTAGTCTCACTGGTACCAAGAGTGTCAATCTTCCTCTCCTTCATTACATCCAGTAATTTTTCCACCTTACCCTTCAGAGTTAAAACATTTAACGAAGCCATGCGAATGTCCATTTCCAAGCCAGGTCGTTTTTGTAAGAGGTTCATCCGGTTATTTCTTGTTTGATTGTTTTTAGCAATTTGTAGGCTATCACCAGGATGCTAACCCTGAGCCATGCTAACCCCGTGTGCCACCAGAGCTCCATTAGCCTACTGGGAAGTAAGCCCAGTGTTTCCCAGGGAGTATGACAAGGAGTTGGAGATAGGTTTTACCCCCCCAATATATATTATATTACTTACAAATAATTTATATATATGCAGTACTAAATACAGTATTATTATAATTGCAGTAATCTTAATTTTAATTTTTTCAACATAATAACTTAATTTTTAAATTAATTTAAAACATTAACTATGTAGTAAATAAAATAAAAGAATAAAGACAAACTTACTAAACTGCTTTACTTTCTACAATAAAGTTCCAAACACAAGCACACCAAAGCAGTGAAAATAACTCAGTTTAATTTAAAATACAAAAATGCTTTCAGTATTAACAGTACCATCCTCAGTTGCACATTTAAATACATAGAATAGAACAAAGGAACAATTCTTTAAAATTTAACAGTAAATTCGAAGGAGTTAAATATGAACAAAATAAACCAAATTAAATATTATTATGTACAGCATATTTCCAGGCTGTACTTAGACTATCTGCTTGCCTGATATTAATATTTTCAGTTTCACTGTTTCTTAAGATTTCAATTTTTTCAGCAGTTGGTAACGCTTTGCGATCTTGTATATTTTTTATAACGCGAGCATTTTGCCATAGAACCTTAGTGTCTTTTTCATAAACTCTTAAAGCCAATGCGGTTTAGGTTTCCTTTAGATATATCCTCCCTATGTTCTGCCAATCTGTCCTTGAAATTACGGACCGTAGCACTGATATATGTTTCTACTTGGTTGTCCTCAACGTTTTGTACAGGGATTTTATAAACACCTGATCTAAAGTCATTAGATCTTATAGATTTGTTGTTTCTAAGTAAATTAAAGATTGTGGGAGCTCTCCTGAAAGTATGGGTTTTATTTGCCAACATAAGCGCAGATTTAACTGCATTATTGGTATGAAGCCTGTACGGCAATGGAAAGTGGTCTGAGGCGTTGGGCTGGCATACCACATAGTGTTGTGATGATAACAGCAATTTCGAAGTCACAGTGAACGCTTTACATTCACTGTGAATTTCGCTGTGAATTTTACAGTGAATTCGATATTTTTCGCCATCTGCTGGCAAATGTATGGGGCAAAATATGTTAAGATTTATTTAATTAGCAACTTACAAATAATTACTAATTTTTATTACTAATACCACATCAGAGGAAGGCCCAGGTTGGCAAGCGAGAGTTGAATCCTTATAAAAGTTAGCTTTTAACTTGCGATATAGGTTTCTCATAAAACTGTCAGTGTATCCATGTTTACCGCCGATGTCAAAAATTCTATTAATTTCTTCATTACAGAAGAGTTTATTACTGCAATGCATAAGAGATCTAATAAAATATGATGTTAAAGCGGACTTTTTATACGTCCAGGGATCAAAGGACCACTTGGGAATGATAACCAGAGTAGTGGTGGGTTTAACATAGACGGTGGTATTAAAGTTTTCTTCTGACGCAATTAATTTAATATCCAGGAAGTTTATAATCCTTTGACTAACTTGAGTAAGTTGGAGTATAAGGCCATATTCTTTTTTAGAGAGCTGCTGTACAATGTCATACGCTTTATGCTTATTACGCCATAAAATGAAGATATCATCAACATACCTGGAGTATAATAGGATTTCATCAGTAAGACTGGGCTTAATTGGGATTCCACTTCCCTCACTACTAGTTTGGCTAAAACTCCAGCCATGGAGCTCCCTATAGGAACCCCACGGAGCGGTCTATAGTATAAACCATCATATTCAAAAAAAGGACTCATGGCATATAATGTACACAATTTCATGCAAAAGTGCAAGGTCTTGATGGTCCAGGGGTGTGTTGTATCAGAAATCTGTAAAACAAAAGGCAGGTGGCATTTAAATCTAATGAAAGATAAAGCGACTCAAAATCCAAAACAGTCATATCATTATTTGAGGATTGGTGCAGCTGCCTTAAACTGCTCAGAACTTCTGTGGGGGAGGATATACTAAAAGAATAAGGAGTCAGAAAATTGTGGCACCATTTAGGTAAACATTTTTCGATATTGTACGTTGGAGAGCGCATTTTTTCAACTATAGGTCGGGCTGTTACCGGTTTTTTATGCGTTTTGATGTAAGCAAATATTCTAGGGCATGCTGGGTTTACAATTCTAGACTTACAAATAAAAACAGGTAAATTATTATGCTTAAAGAGCTTATTAACTTTTGCCGATAACGCCATCGTCAGGTCTTTAGGGAGGATTTCAGCTTTAGAGTCCTGTATATATTGCATAATATGGGTGTCATATGAGGATTTCTTTAGAAGAATGATCTTCTTTGACTTATCTTCTCTCGTGATAGTTAACCTTTCATTGTTGAGCCAATCAAGCATTCGTTGGACTTTAACGTCATTTAAGGCAAGGCAGTCTGTGGGGGGTTTCTGGTTGCAGCTCTTCTTACTATTGCATTCATTAATGAAAGACCATCTCTGTTTTTCTGCATCTAGTTCATTCAGCGGTTCAACTAGCAGTTGAAACTTAAATGTGCAACTGAGAATGGTATTGTTAATACTGAAAGTGTTTTTGTATTTTAAATTAAACTGAGTTATTTTAACTGCTTTGGTGTGCTTGTGTTTGGAACTTTATTGTAGAAAGTAAAGCAGTTTGTCTTTATTCTATTATTGTCTGCTGAGGCAGCAAATGAACCCGAACACCTTTAAAAACTATTGCAAGTTTAAGAGGAAGCTTATAAGAGCAAAGGAACTTGGATCTTCCTTAGAGAATGTAAACTTAATCCTGCCAGTTCATCCACCAGTCCTGCCAATGTTCATCCACCGTATAACATTACCTATAAATTCTAAGGAAATCTTAAAAAACACTAAATATATCTGCCTCAAATTTGCTACAGTTGATGCCAAAAGGAGATTCTATCGTTTTAAGTCCATTGTCGATGATCTTATGATGAAAACCAATGCCTCGTCTAACGAACAAGTAACTAAAAGAATATCTGAATTTAATGATAAAATGTTTGCCTTTCAAAGTACACTCTGTAGTAAACATATCAAAAAACTAAAATGGATCTTCTGTAAACAACTCCGTGCCAAGAGTGATGCTTTTATTCCACTTAGAGATGCGGTTACTATCCTTGATGATATATAGGTTCCACATTTTGCGACGGAACTCTTCTGTAAAGGACCGACATGTGGGCTATTTGAAACATGTAATGTCATAAAGGACATTCCTGTTTTCGAGAGACTAGTTGAACCACTGAATGAACTAGATGCAGAAAAACAGAGATGGTCTTTCGTTAATGAACACAATAGAAAGAAGAGCTGCAACCAGAAACCCCCCCACAGACTGCCTTGCCTTAAATGACGTTAAAGTCCGACGAACGCTTGATTGGCTCAACAATGAAAGGTTAACTATCACGAGAGAAGATAAGTCAAAGAAGATCGTTCTTCTAAAGAAATCCTCCGACGACGCCCATATTATGCGATAATATACAGGACTCTAAAGCTGAAATCCTCCCTAAAGACCTGACGATGGTGTTATCGGCAAAAGTCAATAAGCTCTTTAAGCATAATAATTTACCTGTTTTTATTTGTAAGTCTAGAATTGTAAACCCAGCATGCCCTAGAATATTTGCTTACATCAAAACGCATAAAGAACCGGTAACAGCCCGACCTATAGTTGAAAAAATGTGCTCTCCAACGTACAATATCGAAAAATGTTTACCTAAATGGTGCCACAATTTTCTGACTCCTTACTCTTTTAGTATATCCTCCCCCACAGAATTTCTGAGCAGTTTAAGGCAACTGCACCCATCCTCAAATAATGATATGACTGTTTTGGATTTTGAGTCGCTTTATCTTTCATTAGTTTTAAATGCCACCTGCCTTTTGTTTTACAGGTTTCTGATACAACACACCTCTGGGAATCATCAAGCCTTATACTTTTCTGCAAAATTGTGTACATTATATGCCATGAGTCCTTTTTTTGAATATGATGGTTTATACTATAGACAGCTCCATGGGGTGCCTATAGGGAGCCCCAAGGCTGGAGTTTTAGCC
This sequence comes from Olivierus martensii, assembly GCA_000484575.1. NCBI lineage: Eukaryota > Metazoa > Arthropoda > Arachnida > Scorpiones > Buthidae > Olivierus > Olivierus martensii. The sequence continues at coordinate 74,588 of AYEL01069995.1, forward strand.
AAACTAGTAGTGAGGGAAGTGGAGTCCCAATTAAGCCCCAATCTTACTGATGAAATCCTATTATTAGTTATTAGTTAGTAGAACAGGGAGGAGCCTACCCAGCCCAAGCACCGCGACCAACAATGGTCTATTGTGCATCCCCCAATTGGATCATCCCAGGAGAAGACCTGTCCTTAAAACAAAAGACAGTATCCTCCTCAATGGGCCAGTAGCAAGATCCTCAGGAACAGGAAAATACATCCCCAAGAGATCACGCCTAAGCCACGAAAGAGCCACACATTCGCACAAAATGCGAAGAGGAGTTTCCTCCTCATACTGACATCTTCTACACAGAAAGCTATCAGCAAGCCCAATCAAATGAAGATGTCGTCTAAGACGACAGTGCCCTGTAAGAAGCCCTGTAACAATTCTAACCTCATTTTTATTCAGGAAAAGTATCTCGTCTGCTGAGCAGAGCATCCTAAAATGAGAGCCTTTGCCTGCCTAAGTCCAGAGGTAGTCCTCCAGAAAATGAGATGCTGGGCCGTCAGTCAGTCTCTGACAATCCGCCCGAAAACACCCAAACCAATGCCCAGAACAGGCTCATGTTCAAGGAAGGGGCGAGAAGCCTCTTCCCTTGCAAGCCTATCAGCAATCTCATTGCCTGCAATCCCCATGTCCCCCAGCACCCAAACCAGTTGCACCCTGTTCTTGGTGGCCAGTTCCTCAATGAGAAGACGGCATTCCCAAACTAGTTTTGAAACAAATCAGGAACTATCAAGCGCTTTAAGGGCAGCCTGACTATCAGATAGGATAAAAATATGCTTCCCAGCATACTCCCTATCAAGATTTATTCTAACACATACAGAAATAGCGAAAATTTCTGCCTGAAATACAGTGGCAAACCACCCAAGAGAGTAGGAAAAATACATCCATGTCCCTTCGCAGTAAACCCCCGCCCCAACACCAGTAGCGGTTTTAGAACTGTCCATAAACCAGATCAAACCACCCTTGATGCTGCACCCAAATCCCCCTCTCCAGCCCTCCAAACTGGGAAAAACTATCGGTATCTACTCAGCAAGAACCGTCGTCCGAATCACCGTCGAGAAGAGAGCCGTACCTTGCCATCCAAGGAACAGCCGAGAAGCCGTCCGACCTCACTACGTGCAGAACTCCTGTAGACCCAGAGGTATTTGTCCTCCGACGCATTCTTATCTTGTCGATTAAACTGTGTAAACTCTCTCCTTAATAAAGGAAGATGTTTGTGCAAACGTTGTCTCCGAGTCCGTCTGTGTCTAGCATCTCGTTACTCGTCCTTATCTTCGCCTCACGCCGCTCATAGGCCACTCGCCTGTCGAGAGCCACTCTTTTGGTAATTTGCGGGCTCTGAGGGCTAGGGCTTCACATTGGTGTCAGAAGTGGGATAGAAGTAATTAATAGAAGCCAGAGGGCTAGGGCTTCACAGCTCATACGATCTTTGATGGTTGATTGTTGGGCTGAGAAGGGAGTTTTCACCTGTTTCACTGTGGCGAATAATTCTCGGGTTCGGCCTTTCCTGCTTTCCTGAAAGCTTCTTCGAGACTGATGCAGCGGGCATTAAGGCCGTTGTTCTTGTCGATCCTTGCCTCACGTTAGAAATCTGCATGCAATCACCTGGCCTTGTCAAACTCGCCTTTGGCCTTGGCTTCACGTCGCTTCTCTGCGATCTGCAGGGTCTTCTCAGTTAGCCAAACTGTTCCCTTGGTTGGCATCTTGTAGGGGACATATTCCAGAGCAGTCTCTATGATAGTCCCTTTGATCATTGCCCACAATTCTTCGGTCTGTCCACCGTCCAAGCTTAGTGCTTCGAACCTGTTCCTCACCTCAATCGTGTACTGGGTTGGGATTCTGCTGACGTCAAACTTCTTTGCTACCATTGTCTTCTTGACTTTGCACAACCGAATCTTGATCCTAGCAATGAGTAGTTGGTGATTGGACCCACAATTCGCACCTGGGAGGGTCTTGGCTGCTGTTATGGAGCCCCTCCACCTCTGCTGGCATAGGATGTAATCAATCTGGTTGCGGTGTTGGCCATTGGGCGAAGTCCAGGTATACAGGTGGCATTTGTGTTGCTTGAAGAAGGTGTTGGTAATTCTAAGCTTGTTCTCCTGACAGAATTGCACCAGGCGGTCCCCAGCATCGTTCCGATCGCCCAACCCATGTCTCCCAACCACCTGTCCATCCTCTCCGTTGCCAACTTTGGCATTGAAATTGCCCATGATGTAAATGATGTCCTTTTTGGGGGTCTGGTCAAGTGTATTCTGAATGGCCGTGTAGAAATCAACGATGTCCTGTTTGTCTGCATCTGCTGTTGGGGCGTAGACTTGGATGATGATTACACCCAGGGGTTTCCCCTTGTGACGGATAGTCATAATCCGGTCACTGATGCACCTTGCGTTCTCTATGTACTTTGCCAATTTTTTGTTAGCCACGAAGGCCACTCCACATCTTTTGTGGTCGTTTCCTGAGAAGTGAACTGTGTAATCATCTGACTTGAGGTCTCCCGAGTCTGTCCAGCGGAGCTCGCTTATTCCCAGTAAGTTCAGACCTGTCCTTGTCATCTCGCGTTTCATGATCTCCAATTTCCTAATATTCAGGCCTCTGCCATTCCATGTTCCTATTGTAAATAAATCCTTGCAGCTCAGGTGGTCCTTTTTGCCAGTGGCCCAGGGGTTTCCCCTTGTGACGGATAGTCATAATCCGGTCACTGATGCACCTTGCGTTCTCTATGTACTTTGCCAATTTTTTGTTAGCCACGAAGGCCACTCCACATCTTTTGTGGTCGTTTCCTGAGAAGTGAACTGTGTAATCATCTGACTTGAGGTCTCCCGAGTCTGTCCAGCGGAGCTCGCTTATTCCCAGTAAGTTCAGACCTGTCCTTGTCATCTCGCGTTTCATGATCTCCAATTTCCTAATATTCAGGCCTCTGCCATTCCATGTTCCTATTGTAAATAAATCCTTGCAGCTCAGGTGGTCCTTTTTGCCAGTGGCCACATCAGCAGTCAGGCCTCCAGGTGGGTTTGCCCCTCTTGCGTCATTCTCGGCTTGGCTACTTCGGATCATCCTTTGCTCTTCCTCAGTAGCATGGTCGATGTTGTCCAGCCTGGGGGCCCACCGTCCAACACCATATCAATAACACTTTGGTCTTGATCCATAGAATTTCGAGGTGAGGTTTTTACAGGGTAGTTCATCATTGCTTTCCCCAATCCACATCACTTTGCCACATAACCTCCCCAAATGGTGAGTCGTACGTTGCCACCCCCTTAGTGCCTTGAGCCAGAAATTGGTTGAATTTTTAATAATTAATAATGGTGGCAGAAATTATTGAGTGTATTCTGCATATTTTCTTGATTGATTACAACTAAAAAACTTACTACAAGTATCTAATGCAGTTGTAATGTTGCTTTCATTACCTTCCTAAAATAAACAGAGTTACACTCCATCAATAAATTTCCTGGCATCTTGTTATTCTCTCAGGTATGTCATTTTCATTACTTTCTTTGCTTCTGATGACTTCTGGTATTTTACAATTTGTTCAACAATTGCATCTTTACAATCTTTATTTTCATTGAATCATTGAAGAATATTATTGATGCACACAAACTCTTTATAGTTTCTTATATGTTGGCCTTTCAAAAGAGCATTATTTTCATTATTAATCATAACAATATCTCCACAAGTCTTCTATCTAACAATCATTATTCTAATTAAAATGGATGATATCCAAATAAGTGAAACAAATTCTAGTTATTTTCTTTGTTTTGTTCTTTAATATTTGTTCCAAATAAATGGCTTTCCAATTAACCAAAAGATCAATTAACTGGATTCTACTGTATCATAATATATGGTGAATTTAAATTAAAAACTTGAATACATAAATCAACAGTAAATAAATATAAGAAAAAATTATACATAAAATATAATAAACTGCTTATAAATCAAATTTATTTTTGAACATAAAGTACTGATCAATGGTTTCTTAAGTGAGATCATAACACCAAAATATTTTTGTATGTAAAGTGAACAATAGAGTTTTAAGTAATTGCTGAATATAACTATGTTAAATTCCTATTTATTGTGTTTATAGAACTATCCCATATAGCAGAGCCAGGATTTAGCTGATTAAGAGAAAAATGCATCTTCTAGTAACAAATGAATATTTATTTTATATTTTTGTGTCCTTCCATATTTTTTTAATTAAGGCAAGTACAGTACCTTGCCCACTCTAGTCCCAGCAAGCTATTTGCAATAAATTAATGGAAATCATTTATAAAGTATCATTATAGTAAATGATCATACTTTTATTAATTAAAATCAGTAGATAGTATCTTGTTTAGTTTAGTTAAAAAATATATTTTTTTTTTTAAAATTGAATGATTAAATAAAAATTTATTGTTTCTACTTACTATAAAAAATTATCAATTTTTATCATATTAAAGTTGAATTAAGTTAGTTCAGTCATGTTATTGAGTCTTACCAGGGATATATATGATTGTGCAGCCCTCATAAAGCAATAGGGACTAGTCAACCAAAGATTGAAAAATGGGCTTTAATAGGCTGATCTTAGTACCTTCCTAGAAAATCTAAAGTTCTTCAGATGGCCAGCAATCATGTTGCAATTTTGTGACTTTATCACAGAGTTTCAGATAGTGCAGCCACCAGCATTGACATTTGTGGGCACATTGGTATCTGCTCCAAAATTTTCCTTGAGAATTGCTAGTACTAATAATAGGATTCATGTAATCACTTTATCTGATTAAAAATTTTGATTTGGTTCTATAGAACTTATGTCTTATCTTGTTCAGAAGTATAAATCAGAATATATTGAAAGTTTCAGTAATTTTTCATAAAGTTCAAAAATCATATTTCATTAAAATAAATAAATTTCTTTAATAAATTTAATTAAAAATTACATTGCTATTTCTCAAACTCATTTCTGCATTATTTATTTGTTGAATTATAGAAATTACCATCTGTTAAATCTCTGAAAAATTTAGTAAAGTATCTGTGATTGTATTATTAAATTTTTATTATTAAAGCCAAATTTTATCACTGTTTTTTACCATTTTATCAAGAATCATAGACAAAATTTATTTAAAGATTCAATTTTTACTGTACTTTCCTTTTAAAAAGTACAGTTTATAATATCTCCATGTTGTTTTGATATAGCTGACCACTAATAACTAATTACTGAACTAATTGACAAATTTTTTGAAATTTTGTAAGAAATTTTTTTGTTAAAGCAGGGTTGCAAATCAGTTAAAATATGTTCAAATTTATGGTCTGTTATTTTATCAAATTGGAGTTTAAGTTCTAGACAGTTTTTATTACATAAGGATATAAAAACTTTTTATATTCATTTATAATGAAACAAAGATATGGCATTGTTTTTTTTTATTAATATATAATATAATGCTTGTAAACAACATTATAATTTTTGTTTGTATATACTAGTAACATTGCTTTTAACAGATTCTATTTGTCAGGATTTTGAACCATATCAAAACAGTTTGGACACCAGGATCACATAGATGGAATCATAAAATCATCAGTTACGCTTAAAAAGAATCATATAGCTTTTGTGTACTAGTCTTGGTAATCAAGTTAATCATTTCATGTTGTGTTTATCTTTTTTATTGCTTTACTTTTCAAGTATGGATTATTATACTAGTTTAATTGAGGGGAAAAAGTATATAAATCTTCAGGCAGAGAGAATTAAGAAGAGAGTCGGATACAAGCGTGACATAAGTAATACAGAGAGCAAAAGGTCTGTTTAAGACAAAAGAAATGAAGGACTCCAAGGGATATCTGGAGTGTGCTGGACTTAGTAGGCTCTTAGATTTTAATAATTATCAGATTTCTAAATGAAGGAGATTTTGTCATGCTTCTCTATGGACATTTTTCTCAGAGAGTGTCAGAAATGGACTGAATAATGAAGTACTTCTGGAGAACTGTTTTGGCAGGATATTTGGACCAGTATATAGTCTTGTAGATAGATACTATCATTCTCCTGTTGAAATGATTTGTCTGATATTTTATCATAATAACTGTCACCCAGTATTTTCCATATTTTATTTATGTTTTGTAGTCATCATTTTGTATATATTTGTAAATAAACTGTATATACTGAACTTCTATATTCAGTCTATAGAAATGTGCTTTGAAACAAATTTATTGAGTTATTCATAGGCATAACACTATGGACATCTGAAAACTAACTAAAGGAAGATCTATGTGAACTTTATTCCACAGATAATTTTATGCCACTTAAAATAAAACAAATCAAGGAAAATGAGTTTTCCTTTGACACTTGAGATAGAGACATTGCACTTAGAATTATTGATACTCATTTCTTTTTGGGCTTATCAGATAAATCTAATGGAGTTCCAAATATATCATAACCGCATTTAATAGAGATCATTTTATTTAACAATAACTAACTCTTAACCGTTATTGTTGCATTAGCTATAAATTGACCTGTGCAGTTCTGTATGATAACTGTGAATGAATTATTTATTCAGTTCAGAACTCAATAAGTCAATAAATTTTTACAAGTTTGTATTTATGAAAATTGATCAAGTCCAATGAGTTTGAGTTTAAATTCAAGTTCACAGCCTTGATTAAAAGTGATCTTGATGACTTAGGTTTTAATTTGATTTAGTGCATCACCTATCATAAAAAATTAAGTTCTTAATAAATTAGAATATAAAAAAAAATGATTATAGGAAATTATTGCAAAAGAAGTAGTGACACATCAAAAATGATATATAGCATATTAACTAGTCATCTCAAATCAATAATCAAAAATATTTATTATAGTTTAGCCTAAACATTTTTTTATCTGGATTTTCAGTTATCTGATTTATCCTTCCTGTTATAGATTGAATAATAAAAGTTTTACTGAATAAGGAAAAGTAAACAAATTTTCAGAGATATTTTTTTTTTAGTGATGCATCAGTACAATTATGAATATTATGACTTATCAAATAATTTGCTATCTTTATTTGTTTATTACCTAAATAATAACCAAACATATATAAAGATCCTTTATGGTTAAATTTACTTACAACAGTTTTTATATATAATTTCATTATTTATTATGAGTAATATTGTTGATGATTGATATATTATATTAAAAATAAATAGACCAATAAATATCAACAGAAAAAAATGACAAATACATATTACTAGAATTAATTCAATAAAAACACTAATAACAATGCTATAGATTGATATATATGTTTGCTAAATTATAACAATATAATTAATTTTGTTAAAAAATATTCCATATTTGTTAGAATTATTATGGTATTTGGCAGTTCTTTTCAATTGTTGTATGCCAAGAAACTAATAGAAACTTAATTTTTGAATCAAAAACTTTGTTTTTGATAAAATTTTTCTATCATTAAAGCTTGTATTGTTAATAATTTTATTATATTTCAGATTAGATATCTTGCAGAAATTTTATAATTCTTTTATTCTAGAATTTTGAATATCTGAAATTTCTTGAAATGATAGAATTCATAAAATCAACTTTTATTAAAAATAAAAATGGTTTATTAACATATTCTTTGTGATATATATTTTTTATCTAGATTTTTGTTGTTCAAAGATACAGTACTATTTCTCATTCAAAATCATTCATCTTTGGCAAGCTTCATTGTAATGTGAATCTCCTTATAGTGTGACCTCAATCTCTTTTTAATTTGTTGTTTTTGTGTTTTTGTTTTCCAGAGAGATCTCTTTATTGATTTTCTTCATTTATGTGATAGATTTGGATCTTAAGACTCTTGATTTTAGAGCTGCTATTCTTTTTATATTTAATTTATTTTAATTTAAATTGATTTTTCTCAAATTATATATCTCTGTGAATCTTTTTTTTTAAGAAAAAAGTCACAGACACACAGTGTTAAATAATTCTATTTTTCAATGCACATAAACAAAGCTAATCTATAGATAAATATAGATTGGCTTTATTTGTATATATAAAATTAAATATAGATTAGATTCTAATCTAATCTGTATTTTTTCCTGTAGTTATGTATATGGTTTATTAATTTCTTCTATTTAAGGCTTTGATTAAAATTTATTTTGTAGAAAAGTTCACACATCACATAAGTATCCATACTTTTGGAATCTGTGAACTCTACAAAAATGCAAAAAATATTTTGAAAAATGTTGATTTAAAGCTTTAGTTTTGGACTAGCTCATCAGTAGTATTCTTGATGTTTTTTAAAGCCTAGATTTATTTAATTTTCTTCAAAGTATTGAAGAATATTTTATATTGATAAGAGATATAAATGGTATATTTTGCTAACAACATTTCAAAATTAATTCTCAATTAAAATTTTTTAACTATAGTATTTTATCTGGAAATGAACTAGTTGTTTTTTAAAAAAGATATTACACTTATTTCAATATTTATGAATTACCTCTTAGCTATGCCAAATTTCATTTCAAAATGTTAACATATGAGGAAAAAAAAATCAAATTTTTTTTTTCAATTCAGAATATTATATATAACAAATATTATTTAATGTATTTATACATGGATTTATACAAGATTTATAGAAAGATAATAATCAATAATTTATAAGTGTTGTTTTGTTGTTAAATCTATAAATAATTAAATTGATTAAATAATATGAATTTTATATAGTTATAAAATTTATTATATAGTTATAAAAGAAAACTTCAAGAAATGCTAGAAGAAGAAGAATGGACAACAAATCGAAAATATGCTAGAATTTCTGAGGTGAGTTTTTTTTCCACAATATACCAACACTACAGTATATATAGTCATCAAAAAAGAACTGCAGAATTTCAATGTTTAAATTTCAATAATGTTTTATAGGATGCCCTGAAAGTTTGGAACTATAAGAAAAATAAATAAATAAAGCATTTTATTGTTTATTAGATATTTAAATTTCATTTCATATTGTTAAATGTCATTAATTTGCATTCACATATCAGTTCTTTCATGTAAGCTCATCTGAATATTTCTTAAAAGAGAAACATTGATTTGAGAAAATTTATTCTGAATGTTTTGTTCTTCAATATTTTTGGTTCTAACTTATTATTCAATATCCTGATCAACTAATTTAAAATGTCTATTTTTCCTGAATCCAGACTTGGGATACCTTGTATATAATAATTATATTGATATTAGAATATGTTAAAATTCTTCAAATTTTATCCATACCATTTTTGTATAGCACTGTTGTTGGTATAAGTAAGATTGTGTCAAATTAATCTCAGTGCATACTATTGTATGTTAAAATTAAGTCAATTTTTGCTGTTCAGTAGAATTTTTGACATAAGTATAGAACATAGGTATCTACTAATAAAACAATTATTTAAACTTATTAAGAATTATATTTGACAACAAGCACTAGTTTAAAGTGGAAAATTAAATAATTTATTGAAGCGCTTTCGACTTTAACAAGTCATCCAAGTTGGAAGATGACTTGTTAAAGTCGAAAGCGCTTCAATAAATTATTTAATTTTCCACTTTAAACTAGTGCTTGTTGTCAAATATAATTCTTGTTTTCTAAGTGGAAGTTCCTGCTTATTAGTAAACTTGTTAAATATTTAAATTTAACAAGTTTAAATTGCTAATTGTTACAATTACATTTTACAAGTTAATTTACTAATTGTTAAATATTTAAATTTTAATATTAAAGTTTAAACTTTAATATTAAAATTTCAATATTTTACAATTAAACTTTAATCATAAAATGCTAGACCAAGTGTTATTATATAAATGACATAAATATTTGTTCCCCGTTGAATAGAATGGCCATAGTTTATCATCAGATTCAAAAAATGGACATGGGTTCATTTGACTCAAATATAAATTCTTCTTCACCTTGATTATTATCATTTTTGTTTATAATCATCATCATTCTTATCTTTGTCTTCTTGCCCTTTTATCTTATTAGTTTTTTTCATGGCGGTCTTCTTTCTGTTTTTTATGATCATCATTTTTTTTCTAATAGATCTTAAAAAATACATCTAGTCTCATGAATTGTTGCTTTTTTATTTTATTTATAAATCTTCCTGCAGCACAAAATTCAACATAAATTGTAATTCTTTTATACTCTTTAGCTATGTTTTCAGCTAAAGCTACTGTAATTGTCAAGATTTGGAAAATTACTAATAATAATTTTTATTGTTAAATTAACAATCATGTTGTTTCAGCTTGACAGCAACATTAACTCAGAAGGACATTCAAATGTCCTTCTGAGTTAATGTTTATATAATGTAGTTATCTCAGTTTCTATAACCACTATATTTTTTCATCTGAGAGGACTTTGAGAATTACTGATGTATCTAAATTTTGATGTGAAAACTTTTAAGTGCAATTTTATTGTTATATTTTATTTTTAGCATAAACAATTATATTAAAGTTGATTATGGCATCAAATGATGATCAAAATCATAATTTTGACTTCAGAGAGCACATAAGTGAAATATGAAGAGAGAATAAGACACATTTATTTTTTATTCAAATTTTTGAATTTCTGCTTAAGGTTTGATAAACATTATTTGTTTTTATAATTTTTGATTATAGGTCTTATTTTTCTAATTTTTTGTTAATCTAAAAAGTTCAACTATATTTTCAAAAATTTTAAAGGTTAAATTTTTATCTAAGTTAAACAAAGTCATGATTTTAAATTTTTGATTTTTATTTTAGGAACAAAAAAGGATTGAAGAAGAATTGTTAGGAACATCACGATCATCTGATTTATGCTGAAAATTTAAGAATAGTTTTCAAATGTATTTTGTTTGGAATATTTTTTCAGTTTTTAAAAAATATTCTGTATAATATTCTTATATTGAAATAAAATTTAAAGTAAAATTTATAAATTTCTGTTTTAAAAACTTGATGTATAGAAATAAGATTAAATACTGAAAGTAATTTTTAGATACTGTATTACTTCGAATTTAAGCCACACTTTTTATTCAAATATTTAAGACGTAAAATTTGGGTGTGGCTTAAATTCAAAGCAAATATTTTAACTTTATTTCTTCCCGAACTTCCATTCCCAAAATTTTTTGATTTACACTCTATGCACGCACATAGTATTACAACCGTTGGTAACAGTTTATTTGGTGGTCCCCTGTTCGTACTTTTCTGATTTAATCCAGTTGCTGTTTGATAACAGCTGTGTAGAATCACGTCATATCTGCCATATTTTAATTATAAGAAAAATCACGAATTACTATAATGCAGTTTATAACCACTGATGGAAAGAAATTGCCACCTTTTATAATTTTAAACAAAAAGACTGTATCCAAGGAAAATTTTCCTCAGGATGTTATAAAAGGTTGGGAGTTAAGGATGAGCACAAAAGAATGCATGGATGACAACAGAATTGATGACAGATTGATTAGAACATGTTTGGGAGAAGAGACCTGCTGCTATTTTTTTTTTTTTTTAATGAATGTGATAGTATATCTGAAGAAGATTCTCAATATATTAGGTAACTTATTATGTATATTAGTACCTATTTAAGTAAATAAAGATGTTTCTTATTTTTCAATACCTATTATACAATTATTTTAATTTTTTCCAATTTAAAAATCCTACTGCAGCTTAAATTTGAAGTAATACGGTAATATAATTCTTAAGATGCTATGTATTTGGTCTATTATCATTCATTACACACTGCTATTTTAAAATTATTTTATTAACAAACAACAACAAAATAAAGTTGCCTGTTCTGATTATTTTTTCATATAATGTAATTATTAAATAATATAAATGACTTTAATTTCATTTAATTTTGGAGTTTTAATTTCTGGGAATTTTATTGGCATTCCAGGTGTTTTATAATTATTATAAATATATTAATAAAAGATGCTTTTATGTCATACACAATATTGCATAATGACCATTTTCTATTGGTTTATAATTTGTTTCTGGAAAACAAGTCTAATAAGGAAAGATCAATAGTAAATGGCATTTGCCAATGGGATTAAAATGTATTATAATGATTGGATAATTCCTTCAAATCAAACTTCAGATATTTAAAATTATAATTTCTTCACTTAAAACAACAACTACATATTAACAAACAAAACCATATTTATGTGATTATATAACATAAATCACATAATAAAATAAATTCCTATGTTTAAAATAATTATCTAAACTTGTAATAAGTGTCTTAGAAGTTGTATTATATTCTAAGTATTTTGTTCATATTGGAAATCATTGTAATTTATTAATACTGAGCAGCTCATTTTTTGTTGAAAGAATTTAAAATGATAAACTTTCCATAAATACTCTAAAAAATTTCTTTTTTTAAATTACTATATCTCAGAAAATTTTTAATATTTTCCATTGTAAATTTTATGTACTAAACATTATTTTTTTTTTCTACTATATAAAAAATTTTTATTTTAGATTGACTTTGACACTATAATGTTTTATAAAAGCACACAAGAAGAAAAAGCAGCATAATAATAATTATAATATAAAATTTTATTATCTCTTGTTTATTCTTCTCTGATAGGGCATGATAAATTGCTTGTTTCAACTACTTATCGATCTAATGGCATATTCAAACAAAGCACAACACAATTTCCATATATGCCTGATAAATGAGATTTTATTATATTTGAATGTTTAATTGTTAACTGATACATTTAACAATTTAAGTCTTAGATACTCAAATCTTAGATATTTAAGAGTAGAAAAAAACGATCTTATAAAAAGTTAATACAGTATTATAAATAGCTCATAAGGAAGTATACATTACTTCCTTATGGGCTGTTTATATTATTGTATTTATATCAAACAAAAATATCTGTTTATCGGTAATAAATTTTAAATTAATTAAAGATAAAATTATCACAGTTATCATCATGTGATTGTCCTGAACCTGAGACTAAACTGAAATGAAATCATGTAACATTAAACTGGATTTTCTATAAAAAGTAAACTTTTATTGCATAATTTTTTGTCTTAAAATATTTAAGGTACCATATAGTTTATTGAGATGTCAAAGAAATTTTGCACTGTTTCGAATCAATACTGAAATATTCAAATAGCCAGTTAAAAATTAGAAAACAGAAAAATCGAAATCAAAACTCAAAAAGGAACTAACATGTTGTCAACTATAAATAAGATGAATTAAAAATATATAATTTAATCATACAGGTTGTGGGATATATAAATTATTTCTAAAGCTTTATTTTAAATAATAGTTTTCATTTAATTATTTAAAATAAAAAATAGTTAATGATATCTAATATTAAACGAAAAAAATTATATAAATAATCACTCATCCATTAGGTATGGTGGCAATATGATTATTTTATAAAACTTTTCAAATGAATATTAATTTGTGCGTGACCAATTTAATGTAATTTCAAAGATATCTACTTTAAAAATTTTGAACTGTTGATATCCTGTAATAGATCGCGCAAGAATTTCAAAATTAATAGGCGTATAGATTAATAAGGAACGATCCTTTAATTTGAAACCATTGCGCTTGTTTGTTCGTGCGATATTTTGGGGGACATAAATTATAGAAGAAAGATAATTGATTATAAATATTGTAACAATTTTTTTTTTAAATTGCTAAAAACGAATATAAGATGTTCTCTATAAAACTCTTCATTGTTCAATAATACAAGGAGCTAAAAGTTCTTACCCCCACTATGTTATATTTATGCTATATATCTGTAATTATAAACAATAATAGGTTACTGTCTTACTAATATGCATGCCTTTTTTGTTTTCACAGGCCCTTTTTAACTGGAGTTAAAAGCGTTAGAAGGAGGTGTTATACTGGATAGAATTGAACCATAATACTGTTTCTGTTTTCATGGGAAAACTGCACAAACAATCCACGAAAAGGTGTCAGCTGTGTACCGTGAAGAATGTCCATCAAAAAAGACTGAAATAATGGAATCGCGAATTCAAATGTTGTTGCATTAGCCTACAGATGAAGAAGGCCTCCTGCAAGATTATGTTGTCTGTATTTTGAAACAGCAAAGGTATCATATTGACAGATTATTTACAACGGGAGGCATACTACAGGAAATTTGCTAAGAAAATTATGGGACAGTATCAAGGAAAAAAGGCATGGTTTGCTATCAAAAGATGTGTTGCTGCTACCTGATAATGCACGTGCACACCGAGTTGCAAAAATAGTCACTTTTCTGCATAAATATGGCTATGAAACATTCCCCTATCCCTCGTATTTCTCCCGACCTGGTACCTTCAGACTTTGTTTCGAAATATGAAAAACATTTACGGGGAAGTAGTTTCTTCGATGATAAGATTATTACTGCTGTGGAGAGCTGGTTTGCCTGCAAATCTGCCGACTTTTACAGAAATGGGATTAAATAACTGTTCCACAGGTGTGAGAAGAATGTGTCCCTAGGAAGTGGATATGTAGAGAAGAAAGGGTTGGAAGACCAAATTTCAGAACTATAGCACATCCGCATCAGGCAGCTAGATGGCCGAATGGTAACATGTTAGCGTGCTACGCAGGAGGACCCGAGTGCGGCATCTCCTGAAAAGTTTTTACGGGGTGCTGGGCCCGGCCAGGCGATCCCCGTCCTTTATCATCCGATCCCCCTCCACGGGTGCGGGTGCAGCCCGTGGTTGGAACTGGCCCCGCCTCTTAGTATTCTCCCTGATTGGAAAGGGGCATAAAAATGCATAAAAAAAGCACATCCGCGTCATGATGAGGGTAAGAACTCTTTGGCCTCCCCTAGTAATTCAAATACGAATTATTTTTGTAGACAAATTAATATAATAATCTGATACTGTTATAAAAATCAAAATGAAACATCAGTATAATGTTGAAAGTCAATTTATTAGAGTATTTAGTATGTAATGCATACTAAATACTCGAAGAGCTTGCGAAGGCATCTTATTCCGCCCGCCGCATAAACTAGAACACATTACAGTTTCAAGGCCCACATTTGTAAAATTCTATTCAAAAAGAAAAAATAAAATAATGGATACTTTGTAGCGTAAAATAATGGATACTGTCGCTAATTTACACTACCGAGTTACTCCAAATTTTGATGATATAATTAACCATGAACCAAATTTCACCATTCACATTAAGTTGTAAATTTGTCATGAACATAGTAAATTTCATCATTCACATTAAGTTGTAAATTTGTTTTTACAAAATTAACCGGTCTCGGCAGAAAATAATTGCCCACCCCTAATGTATTGTGTTCACCTTGCATTTTTAACATCAACTGCTAAAGAAATAACGAGGTCTTTAGACAACAATACTTAATTGGTCTGAGATTGTTTTGTAATGAAATATTAAATTTTCAATTAACAAAATCTGTAGATTAATTTATCTATGGCAAGGATGGGCAACCTTTTTTTTATGTAAAGGTCACATTTAAAAGTTTCGAACTGACGCGGCTCGTATCATACGAAAGTTTTAAAGAAAAAAAAAATGCGGGTAAATCACAATTATTTATTCATACTGTATATGATTATAAATTAACATAGATATACAAAAATGTGGTTTCTGGAACTGATGTGAATATAATATATCCGAAATATTTGTTTGAATCTTAGTCACTGCTAGTTTTAATTATTTTTGAGATGTGAATCTGTCAGCCGATTTCTTGTTTTATTTTTTATTAAACTCATTGCGGAAAAAACTGTTCAGGTACATACAGGTAAATTGTAGAAAATAACGATAGGATTTTTGCTGCATAATTCCTTAAGTTGAAAAATTGATTTTCTTTGTTAAAAGTTTTATAAAAAATATACCAAATTTTTTCTTCAAAAGTATCTTTCAAATCTAAATTACTTTGCAAGTCTTTTATCTCCAATTGAAGTTCATTTGGTGCATTTTCTATATTTACTGAAAAAGGTGCTGTTAAAATCTGCATTTCGTTTTCTCGGTTAAGGAATTTTTTATTTTATTTATTTATTTTGTAATATTTTGTGCGTCGCATGCCGCGGGTTGTCCATCCTTGATCTATGAAAATTATTTCTGAAAAATATTATGTAATGACTTAATCCCAGACGTAGACATTTGATTCAGATCAGTGAAACTAAAAGGATCGGTTATTGCTTAATAAGAAGAATTAGCAAATTGATTATCATGCATATTCTTTACATTCAATGGCATACTAGAAACTTTGGTTTCTGGGCGGCATTTTTTGGCCCCCTTTCCCCTACAAAAAACACATCTGTTTTAATTTTCGACACCTTTTATTTTACTTTCTGTGGCACTTAATATTTACGAAATATTCAATAAAATTCGCATGTTTTGATTTGAATTTGAATTAATTATCTACATATTTGTGGATCCGCCGGGACGAAATGAACACGTGTTTAGGCCTAATGCGGTCGTATGTGGCGATCGCGCGTCGGTTCGAATGGGTTAACGAAATCCTCTGATACAGTGACGACAACTACAACGGTTTAATCAACCAAGGATCTTTTATTGAGAGAGAGACGAAATAATACAAAACATTTTGGAGGATAAATACCTGTATATATATATATACAATGGATTCCGCTTAATTGGTACAGCCGCGTAATTGGGACAAATCTCAAAGAACGAAAACCATTCTTTTATGCTATTTTACATCTAAAAATATCAATAAAATGACATTTATAGACGGAGACATTTTATATGTGTAATATTAATTTTTCTGATAATTAAATATTTTAATATATTTTAGGATGTTAAAACGTGAAAATGAATCGATTCAGATTGTTAAAATTATCTATATCAGTGATTCCCAAACTTTTTCCATTCTCGGCGCCCTTGCTCAATCCATGTTTTCTCAAGGCGCCCTTTATTCAAATTCTAATAAATTTGTTAGAATTTGAGATAGGGCGTTTTAAGAAAAAGTGCTTATATTTCTGATAACTGGTGCAAATCTGTATTTGCACAAATTATCAGAAATATATTAGAAATTCTAACAAATAATATAAAATTCTGAAAATTTTATATTTCGCGGCGGCCCTGCGAGGAATTCGCGACTCCTCAGAGCGCACGGCATATACTTTGGGAACCTCTGATCTATATAATGATAAAAATGATAAATGAAATTCTTACTTTTAATTAGATATTAATTTTTTTTTATTTTTATAATTTTCATATTAAAATAAAACACGCTTTATTGCATTTTTTCCAACTTGCAATATCAACGGAATCTTCACTAATTAAAATTTATTCATTGAATGTAATTGTTGGAATTTTTAGCGCGCGCGCACACACACACACACATATATATATATATATAATTTTAATTAACAGAATCCCAAATATATGAATAATAAACGATAATTTAAATTATTAGTTTTGCTATGTACTGATAACACAGTTTAATTTATCTTGTTTCTGAAAAAAATTTGTTATCAGGCTGTTTCTTTTATTCAAAACACACACCAAAAAAAATTCATTTAACTATCGATTATGAAAATACATATCAAAAATGGAAACTGATATAATATTCCGTTTCCCGACTTATTTATTAAAAGTAACGTAAATAATTAACAATTTATCAAAACAATTGGCAATAAGTAACGATAAAATCAAACGAAAAATTCAATTAAGTGATATAACAAACAAACTTTTGTCGAAAGCACTTTTAATTATCAACTTATAAATCAAGTATTATTGGAAATATCTATATTTAAGTTGAATGCGGCTCGCTAGAAGGCTTCTTTGCTTATTTCATTCACCAATTTCCTGTATTCTCTTAAGAGAGAGAGAGAGAGAGAGAGAACCTTCAGCACTTGAAAGTGAATATAATAAAGACTCTTGTCCAATGCATTGTTATTATGTGGCTTCCCGAATATCATCAGAATAAGCACGTCAGACAAAAGTCCTTCTAATTAGTAAGACCTCTTGTGATTTGTTAACAAGCTTCTTCATTAAAACCGTATAATTACTTTATTGAGTAATAGCACGCGTAGGAGAATTTTAAAAAAAATATTTTAAAAAAGTTATACTAGAGCATTGTTTATTAAATGCTAATTAAATTATCCTAAAATTTGATTGTTCGCTAGTTAAAAAAAAAGTATTTGAGAGTTTTCATTACGTAAAAAATGTTTCGAAAAATAGTACTTTTATATATACTGTATTTAATTAATAAAAAAACAATAATTTCTTAATAATTTAGTTGTTTACTTAAATGTTTAAAATAATTTGAAATTTAAAATTACGTGCAGTATTCGGTAATATTTACGAATATCACCAAATACTGCACATAATTTTTAATTAAATGTTAACCATTTATGTTCATTATTACCATTGACTGATATATTCGCAATATAAAAATTATATTGCAATATAAAAATTATATATATATGCAATATAAAAATTAAATGTTAACCATTTATTTGCTCATTATTACTATTGATTGGTATATTTGGTGATATTGACGCAATATAAAAATTAAATGTTAACCATTTATTATAGTACTTTTATATATACTGTATTTAATTAATAAAAAAACAATAATTTCTTAATAATTTAGTTGTTTACTTAAATGTTTAAAATAATTTGAAATTTAAAATTACGTGCAGTATTCGGTAATATTTACGAATATCACCAAATACTGCACATAATTTTTAATTAAATGTTAACCATTTATGTTCATTATTACCATTGACTGATATATTCGGTGATATATATGCAATATAAAAATTAAATGTTAACCATTTATTTGCTCATTATTACTATTGATTGGTATATTTGGTGATATTGACGCAATATAAAAATTAAATGTTAACCATTTATTTGCTCATTATTTCCATTGATTGGTATATTTGGTGATATTGACGCAATATAAAAATTAAATGTTAACCATTTATTTGCTCATTATTTCCATTGATTGGTATATTTGGTGATATTGACGCAATATAAAAATTAAATGTTAACCATTTATTTGCTCATTATTTCCATTGATTGGTATATTTGGTGATATTGACGCAATATAAAAATTAAATGTTAACCATTTATTTGCTCATTATTTCCATTGATTGGTATATTTGGTGATATTGACGCAATATAAAAATTAAATGTTAACCATTTATTTGCTCATTATTTCCATTGATTGGTATATTTGGTGATATTGACGCAATATAAAAATTAAATGTTAACCATTTATTTGCTCATTATTTCCATTGATTGGTATATTTGGTGATATTGACGCAATATAAAAATTAAATGTTAACCATTTATTTGCTCATTATTTCCATTGATTGGTATATTTGGTGATATTGACGCAATATAAAAATTAAATGTTAACCATTTATTTGCTCATTATTTCCATTGATTGGTATATTTGGTGATATTGACGCAATATAAAAATTAAATGTTAACCATTTATTTGCTCATTATTTCCATTGATTGGTATATTTGGTGATATTTACGCAATATAAAAATTAAATGTTAACCATTTATTTGCTCATTATTACCGTTGATTGATGTAAATATCACCAAATATATCAATCAATTGTAATAATGAACAAATATGCCTAAATGGTTAACAATTTAATTTTTATATTTTTCGATTACAATAATTAATTTTTTGGATTTCTGTTCGGAAATATATCTAGATATAATCAAAATATTTCCATATTTTTATCATCTCTAATTAAAAGTAAAATATTTTAATTTATTTGCATTTGTTTGAACTGTATATTTTTAGATGATTAAAATTTTACACTGTATAGTTTGAGCAATATAAAAAAAAAAACTTAAGCAATTTTTAATCGTTTAAAAACATACAGTTTAAATATATATAAATCTAAATAAATTAAATAGTTTACTTTTAGTGATGATAAAAATTTGATTGTATCTAAATATATTCTTGAATATAAAATCTAGAAAAATTAAATATTGTAATCGAAAAACAAAAATTAAATATTTAATCATCTGAAAGATGATTCTGTAGAAATGAAATTGGATTTAAAATTGTATTTTATAGAAGAATAAATTATTTTAGGATATATATAAAATTTAATATAATCTAACATTAAATATTACTTCATTGCAAATTTAAATCTTAAGAGAAACTGGAGTTTCAAATTCCAGAAACTTAGTGTATGAACTATTGAACAGATATCGATTCCTTTTACTTAATATCGCTAAGTGCAGTTATTTGAGAATAAATGTTTCCAAGATAATTTTTTTTTTCTTTTTACTTTAGAAAACTTTTTATCTACAATATCACTTTCTATGTTTCGGAAATAAATACAGAGAAAATGGCCTTTGGTAAATCCAATAGATCCAAAAGCCTCTATTCACCACAGCTAGAACTGTGTTTTGTAGACCTGTAAACGCATTTACGATCAAATCGAAAAGCCGACTCTGACCTTTCGATGAATATTAAATTGGCACTTAAAAAAGCGACCCATTTTATTTTTGTAAAAAGAATAAATAAAACGTTTTTTCTTTTTTCTGTGCATATTTCAGCTGTCTATGATGTTACGTGTTCTTCTAAAGTAATGAAAATCACCATTTACGTCAATATTACAGAAACGACTATTTATCTAGAGAGGCTAAAAGGTTATTATGGTATGTAATCGTTAATTCTCGCTATGTTACTTTTGATTGTGAGTTTGTTAAATAATTTATTTACTAAACTTACAACGTTTATATATCTTCAGGCTGCAAACCGGAGATTCAAAACGATCGTGCCACATTTACGCTTCCTCTTGATGATATTTATAGCTGTGGAACGACTAAAATTTTAAATAAAGTTACAGTAAGTTCGTTATTTAATCAGTTATCATAAATAGGATGGTGCGGTAAATATATTTGTTTGTTTTCAGGGGCAGAAAATATATTACCACAGAATTATATTGGAGCATTCGGTGAATAATAAAGAAGTCATTTTGGTTAGATGTGTTATTCCTGGAGATCAAAATAAAAGAGGAAGAATAAGAAATGAAAGAAATACTCTGCCTGATGATTTCTCAGAGCCCTCGTAAGAATTGAACATCATTTTTTTATTAATGTTTTTACGAATTATGTTATATAGAGTTGAAAGAGCAAGATATTTGTATTATACCAATTTTTCTTATTCTTTTTAATAAATATTCAATGTTATGTTCATTAAAAGTTGCTATTTATTTCAGAAATATCAATATAACAGATTACATAGAGGCATATGCCGCTGTACCTTATTTAAATTTGGCATTGAGACAAAACGGAAAATTTTTGGATACGACTTTGCACGTCCAACCCGGAACATCTTTAGAAATGCTGGTTTATCTAGACAAAAAGAGTTCAGGTATGTATAAATATTTGATTGTTTTTTAATATTTATTTAAATTTTTATAACTTTTTCCAGAAATATACGGTTTGCTAACGACTTACTTAAAAGTTACAGACAATACACCGCAGCAAGAAGAAATCATTATTATGAATGGGTGAGTTAAGTATGCATTTATTTTCTGTCTTGTTAGCATCATCATTCATTTTATTCTACCTTTTTAGATGTTCGATTGATCCTTATATATTCGGGAATTTTCAAACGAACGATGATGGAAACACACTTTTTGCAAAGTTTCGAGCATTCAAATTTCCAGATTCTAATTATGTACTTTTTGTTGGAACCGTCAATGTATGTCTGCAGAAATGCAGAGAGGTTAGTGATATACCTTATATAAACTAAGAAAGCCGTTATGATAGATAAATCGCAACTCCTTTCCTAGATAACATATTGTCAAGTTTCAGTTTACGATGAACACTTATATACACTTAATGATTCATTTTATATATTCTGTATTATACATAAAAACAATATGGATGCCGCATAGACATTCTTTGCACTTTTTTTAGGTGCCTTGCGGAAATAACCAATACGGTTATGGAAGAAAAAAGAGAGAAATTCCAGCAGAACTCCCTCAAGACCCAAATCGTGTGTTTGAAGTGGAAATGACCGCTTTTCTAAGGGTCGAACACTACCAAGATCATTTTAGTTTAAAAAAAGGTTGAACGAATACATTCATAATCCATAAAAGAAATAAATTCTCTAGAATTTTTAATCGTTGTTTCAATTTTCTAGATTCGATGTCTGGGGAATACGAAGATACCATGTCAAATCAATTAACTCAATCTCTGAATTCAGCAGGACTTTTATCGCCAAAATTACTTTTCATGATGACGACAATGGTGTTTTTCAATTACTAATGTAATTTATCGGAGAAAATAACTCGCAAAAATTTATGAACTTTTTCGTCAGTTCCGACCAAAAAGTGTATGCAATCATCTACTGTGAGTGCATTTCAACAAAAATGGAAAAGAAGTGATAAATCTGCGGAAGGAAAATATATAAAAAAAGCCATTGCTCCAAGGGCAGCTTTCATTAAAAAAAAGAAAAAGAGGAAAAAAAATGGAACTTTTTATCTTCGCATATTGATTATTGAGTGGTTTCATACAAAAATCATATTTAACTTACATGTTGTACAGAAAAATAATTTGCTCATATTAAATTATTTTCGTTATATAAAGTATTGTCTGGTGTATTAAATGTGGTATAAATTATCTTGCTGCCTAACAAAAACTATCGAGAGAGAGAGAATTTTATTAAAATTATTACTATTTTATTCGTTTTCTTTTATTAAACTAAATTAAGATTATGGACGATTCTTTTATTTCTAGGATTTCAAAAGTCATTTATATTTTATCCATTCAACAAAACTTCTAGTGAACAGTTCATTTTCATGATGAAATCGTTAAAAGTTTTTATGACTGGATTTTGATCAGAGTTATTGCACAACTTCTGCTCTTTTGCAAAACTAATAGAATAAAGTAAAGAAAAAAAATCTCATTATTTTACTTCTCCAATAATTCTACTTAATAATATCGTCCTCACTTCTAACAAAATTTATTACTTTTAACACTAAATTTTTTTCTTCTTCTTTCAAAATATTTTATCTAATTTTCAGACTCGGTACTTCAATAACTTATAAAATGTCTTCAGTTATCTTGATCGAAAACATGGGAGATATTTAATGCAAAAATCAAGTTTTCGGATTTTCGCGATGTTCCGGAAGTCGAGAGGAATATGGATCTTTAAGGTCGCAGTACACTCATTTAAAAGAAAAAAAAATACTTAAAATAAAAAATAAAAATAAATTTTCTCTAAAAAGTTATTTTTGTCGAAAATAGAAAAACTGTCACCGCTAAGATGACTTACACAACTCTCAATATCTTTTTGTAACCGTACAGAATTGCTACGAAAGTCGTTTTCGAACAGTTGTCAAATTGGTATTTTTATGGCGGATTTTATAGCCATCGAAAAGCGTATCAAAGATATACAAATATATATATCATGCAGATATAACGTATAACCATAACGCATTTTATTAATAAGTTATTAAGTTGAAAAAAATTAAGAATTTTCTTAGCATTATTTACAAATTTGACCATACTTTTTATATATATATCTTATAATGCAAAAAAATGAAAGATGCATCTGACATCGGGAGGTAAAAAAATAAAAATACTCTCGTATATACACGAGTCATTGACTTTAAAAGCTAATGTATAAGATAGAGATGGTTATAGCAAATGACATGTCATTGCCATCCATTGAATGTGGACAGGACAAATCGGTATAACTGATGTAATGCTATATCCACGTCATTTTCTCCACTAAACCATTATATTACTCCGAATATCTTTTTACTGATTGAATCTGAAAAAATAAAAATTTCTCCTATTCATTTTATTACGATGCCAACTTAAATGTTTAAAAAAAAAAGAAAAATATGTAATTGCTTGTAACATGAAAAAAAAGGAAAAAAATATATGGTATTTAAGACACAATTTTAATGAAATTTATTTAATGTAATAACTCTTCTACAGAGATAAATATTTATGACTACAGTTTGTTGTTATACTGGAAACTGATGAAGCAGCACTTAGAAGAGTGTCATGCTACTGATAACTAGTTTTAACATTTCCGAAACGACAGTAGGTCTATGTTAATACTTTTTTGGTTCCTGAAAGAAACAATATATTTTAAACGATAAAAACTACCTATCTACTTATTAACATTGATGTCGCATGCATAATTTTTCTAAAGCTAACATAAACACTTATTCAGCTTAACTTCTTTGTACAGTGATCAGTATAAAGGATGTAAACCTTCAAAGTTGAAAACGTGGTCGATGAAGCTTACACTTTATAAAATATTTGGCTTGTTTCCAATAATATACAGTGTTGATAAAGCCGTCGTCTTTAGTCCGACTGTCCTCCTAACGTTTTATCTTCTTTCCTTGGATGACATCAGAAGGACATGACAACTCAGTCTTGCGAAAGAAGAGCGGAAAATTGCTCGATCTGATTCTTTTTTTTCTTCATCCCAAATGCATTTTTAAGTATATCGGAAACTTCTTCAGATTTAGAAAAAACTTTTTCTAAACTAATTTATCGTAGTGGAAATAGTTAATAAACGTGAGAGATATAGTAAAAGAATTACTTTAATTAAAGGTTTTAAAACTGATAACTATATCTTGAAGAATATTAACTCATTTATCATTTTTGACAAATTTTATTTTTTTAGAAGCGAAATTTTTTAATTATAAAAATTATTATAATAATTATCATAATTATATAGCTAACAAAATCAATAACTTGTAATTTTCTAATCACAGCTGACAGCTAAGTTCTTTCAGGGTGCTGTATTAAAATCGATTGATAAGTCAATTTTTTAAGTTTATGTGCAATTAGTTATACGAGAATGATATCATTTAAAAGGTCTATTTACAGAAGATGAATGCCTTTTAATTATCTTTAAATAAAGTAAGAATGAAGTTAAATATATATTTTTCTCTATAAAAAAAAGGAAAGCAAACACAATAGTTCTAAAATAAACCTTTCAAATGACATCATAAATCAGTTATATATGATTTAAATCCTTCCATAAACTAAAAAAAATTAAACGATTTAGTTTATAGTAGTTTATGGAAGAATTTTTATTTTATCTTATTTCTAAGGCGATCATAGTCATGTCAACTACTACATAAATTGAGAAAGACTTTTTCTTCTCTATTATCCGTTAGTCTAATCAGGATATCAAACCTGCTGGGAATGATAAATCCTTTCTTTTTTTTTGATGCTGACTGCAATGTTGATCGTTTTAAAAATTAGATTTCTTTCTGATATAAAACTAATTTATATATGCATTTTAATTTATAAAATTTTTTTATAACTTTTATAAACAGTTCTGTAATTTAAAAAATATACTGAAAAGTCATTTAAAAATTATATTTCCTGATGTAAAAGTTATTGAAAATATTAAGAACCAGAAATTTGAAAAATATTTTTAAATTTTGTTAGTTTTTCACAATTTTGAAAATAAAAAATCCTGTGTTAACTGTGTAATTTAGGATTACAGTATTTTATAGCGCTGAAGATTACATAAATGGTCGAAATATTTATGTTTGAATAAAAATTCGAACTTAATTTTTCTTATTTGAATAATATGGTATAAATAATTAAATAAAAACAATATAAGATATTAAACGTTCTTGTTAAAACTAATTTAATGTATGCCTAAATGGTGCTATTAAATACTTTTCTGCTAAGATTTTTACAACCATCCATGATAATATGAGTACTAACAGTAATTTTGAGTTTCAAATGCTTTACTTCTCAAGAGTAGTTTCCAAATTTTTTTAATCGGTAATTTCGTTTTAACGAATAGAAGACCGTGATTCACTTCATAAAAATATAACTCTCTACTTTTGATACTAGCTTACTTTCCAACGAAAAAGTTTTATAAGATCACCATCAATGTCTACACTACTAATAACTTTTAAACTCATTTATTACCAAATTTCATAAAATATGCTAATGTTCTGCTATTGAAGGTCACCTCAACACCGCATCATTTAAGTCCTACAGAATTAATTTGATTTTTATCATTTTATATTGGTGACAATAGATGACATTAACCAATAAATGTTAGCATTGAGAAGGTAATACTTATTTTATATTATTGAAAATAGATAGTATTAATTTATTACTTTATGTGATTTAACGCCGCTTTCCATCTGGAGAGAAGCAAGTGTGGGTATTCCATTATCCAATATAGGTTGCCACAAACCCCTGGTGAAATTAGCTAGCGAAGTGGCGAATAAGGTTAACCGAACTGAGCTCGAAATCTCCTGAAAACAATCTAGAGGTATGGGGCCGGGAATTAAACCCGGATCCTCCACGATAAAAACACAGCACATTTCCACAGCAGCCATCCAAGCAATTGATTTCAATCATTCGAAAATGAAGGACACCTTAGGAAAATAGACAATTTTAGTTCTTTCTGGAACTGCTTATTTTTAGAAAAAGAACTTTTTTCCTCTACTGTTATACTGTATATGCATGTATATAAAAACTAAATATATCAGTTTGAAAAAATATGAATTTAAAAATAGTCTCAAATATTTCATTAATTAAAGTACTGTATACGTTTTATGATTCATGTATATCCCATAAGAATAAAATTTACATATTTAACACGTTTTTATGTTTTCCTTAATTTTCCTTTTGTAATTATTATTAAAATAAAACTAATTTAAAATGTTTGGATTTTTTCTTTAAATATATATATATAATAAACCAAGAATATGGACCCAAGGACTTAATACCGCTAAATTAGAGCTTAAATAACTTATAGAGCATTAAACAACTATAAGTTTAAACAATTGCTACCAATTCTCATCAAGATCAAGTAAGTTTAAGTATTCCTATTCTATGTTGATTTATATTTAAAAAGTTTTTCTTCTATACATCTATGGAAGAAAGAAGAAATAGAATACAGTTCTCTGATATTTTGACTAACCAGTAAAGATTGCTATGGGATTAGTATTTAGTTGGAAACATAAAATAAAGTAAATTTCTGAACATAAATTATCAAGAGTGCTTGAAGTTATTTGCAGCTCTATTACTGAAACAAAAAACAACCATTAATTGAAATTAATGAAAGCATTGATTTTTAATCAAAACTTATATTTTAAATTTAAATTTAAACAACGAAACTCATTAATTACAATTACTTATGAAACAATATAATAAATGTAATGTAATAAATGAAAGATAAATACTAACAAATGTTCTAGAAAGAACTAAAATTGCATCCGAATCTGTCCTCTATTTTAGAATGAGTGAAGAGATTAAAAAATATTTTAAATGTCATAAAAATCTATTAAATAATTTGATATCAAATTATTAAATGTTCTCTTACTATCAAACTGTATTAATATAGTAATTATTTACTAGCTGACATATTAATGGTACTTAGGTAATATTTATATACAATTTATATAAAATAAATTAAATATATTATGTTTTAAAAACTGTTTGAAGAATGAAAGCTATATTCCCTGCTTAAAGAAATATTTAGTACTATCTATTGGCAATGATATAAAATGAAAATTTTGATGAAAATCAAATGAATTCCTATAGGATTGTTTAATTCTAGGA
Organism: Olivierus martensii; assembly: GCA_000484575.1. Classification (NCBI taxonomy): domain Eukaryota; kingdom Metazoa; phylum Arthropoda; class Arachnida; order Scorpiones; family Buthidae; genus Olivierus; species Olivierus martensii. The sequence goes on from AYEL01069995.1 coordinate 102,064, forward strand.
TTAAACGATGCGACATCATGATGATTTTTAACTGGAGAACATCACTAACAAATTTCATGAAAATCTACTAATTGGTTCAAAATTTTAATGGGGAACACAGATATCGGATGGGATGATCTCAAAAGCCTCCTTTCTCCTTCAGAAAGTAGCCTAAAGTGCAAATGTAAAATAATATCTAAAGGCAAGACAATGATTCTGAAAAAAGCTTGTAGTTAGTTAATGATCTTTTATTGTTGGCCTGATTGGCCTCAGGGACACTGGCTTTCCATTCTAGAAGACTTGGATTTGATTCTTGGGTCCTATCTTGGAATTATTATTTATGGAGCCTGGATCCGGCCGATTGTTCTCCATCCTCTACAATCTAGCCGACATTTCTGCAGAAGCAGATTATAGCCTAATCTGTGGAAGGGATTGTTATAGCCCCACATTTAGTAATCACCACTGATTTGAAAGTGGTGTCATCTGTTGACAAAAAAAATGGTCTCTTATTAATTATATTAATTTAATTTATTCGCCAAAATTTCTCTCTGTAACATTTGTTTTAGATTAATTACTATTAACCTGACTTTAATAGTAATTACAAATATTTTGTGATAATTATGTGATAAATTTGATCTGATGATGGGAGTGAAGGAAACTACTCCATATGATATAAATACTTTATGATGTTTATTCTTCAAAAGTATCACATCATCATCAATATACTTATAAATTTACTCAATTTTTATTTATATATTGCCTACTTTATATGAGAGATATGATACTAGGTATCAATGTATAATTTATATAAACTTTTTTTATTCCAATATATAATCTGAAATCTTGAAAATTTTACAGAAATATTCAAGAAATATTTTAAAAAAAAATTATAATAAAACTAATAAATTCATAATAAAATCACATCACAGATATTGGTGGAAAGAAAGGGATTATTAAAAAAAATTAAATTTTAATATTTTAATTAAAATAATTAGCAATAAATTTTTTGTAGAATGTCTAAGGAATTCTCTGAAAATCATATAGTATGTAATAGAATTTTTTTGGCCTTACTATTTTATTAAAATCAATCAAAATAAAAACAATACACAAAACCCCTTTAGCAGTCAAAAGATTTTATTCAGTAACGTTTTCAATGCATTTGGCACTTCTTCACTGCTACAACATGACTAATCCTGTCCCACTAGAACAGGAGACCTAACTTAGTAGGTCTAGTAGTCTCAGCAGTTAGGTATCCTGTTCTAGTGTGGCAGGATTAGTCATGTTGTAGCAGCTGAAGATGATGCCCAGTGCATTGAAAATGTTAAAAGGGCTTTTGTGTATTGTTTTTAGTTTATATTTAGTGCAGTATCATTGAACTTATATAATCAACAGATAGTTTAATCGTTATTATTCATTATAGATGCTTAAGTTGCATTAATATTTTATATATATTATTTCAACTTAAGCATCTATATTATATTATATAGCATTTACAACATTAATACAATGTGAATGTATTTGGAATGTGTGAGAATCGCGACTATATAATTGTATAGTACGCATTTTCTCTTATGATGAGCTATTAATTGTATGAAGAAATAAGTTAAAAAGAAAAGAAAAGTGAAGTGTAGATGGATGAAGTTTCTCGTTCGTTATGAAAACTTCTCCTAATAAATAATACAAAAAAAAAAATGGATAAATTTAATATAATTATAAATAAAAGAAATAGTTTTGTAAATTAATATATAAACATCCTCAGGAAGATGTTAATTTAACGATAAACAATCGATTAATGTGTCTCGATTATCAGCAGAATTGTATATACAAAACATAAGTCTCGACGAAACACGAGACATGATGGCGATGACGCGAGATCAAATTGCGGGCAGGTATCGCCAGGAACGAGATAATGTAAACGAAAGGTTAACTTTGTAAAAACAAAGTACGTGGGAAGGAGAAAGAAAAATAGGTAAGGGAAAAAGTCCAGGACAGAGAGTGAGTCGAGAGAGTCCGAGAGAAGGTACCGTAAAAGAAAGGTGTGCGCCGAAAGCGATCCAAGGATCCATCGAAAATCATAAGTTGTGTTTGTGTATGTGCATCGAAAACGTTGGAAGTAAAGAAGGAACTGTAAAATAAAGAAGAAATACAAAATAACTGTTCCAAGGAAGAAGCAGTTTGTTATTCAAAGAACATTTCGACAACCAGAACTTTAAAGACTTTACTAATTAGTTATAAAGGTATTTATCCTCCATTTTATTACAATGTGCTGCTCCCTGTGTTCGGGTCAACAACATCTGTAAAGGGATCTCTCTCTCAATAAAGATCCAGGTTTGTTTTCAACCGTATCGTTGTCAGTCATTGCATCACTGGAGATATTTCTCCTCTCCGTCCTTACCCACGAAAGCACCACATATCCGCGTTTTTGGCTATAAATATCCTGACGCCACAGTCGCTCCGCGGACCCCACACTTGTACAAATATACATCCCAAAAAATATTCTATATAAAAGTGAAAAAAGAGAGGGGGGGAAAATATTAAATTTTAATATTTCAATTTAATTACAGTAAATGAGATAAATGTAATATGATGAAAATTATGTAATCTGGTAAAAAATGTATATTATTTAATTAATCAGTTATTTAGAAAAATAGCTAAAGATTGGATTGCAACAGTTAAGAATTCTTTTTAATCTTCCTTCATACCCATCATCGGCTCTTAGCTCTGATATCAGCCTCAAAGAAGAATTGAAACTGTTAGTCAAATAATGTCTTAACTGCTACAATCTTGAGTTATTTTTTTTGAGTAACTAATTCTTAACTCCAAAAACAAAAATATGCAAAAAATATTAATAAATGATTTTATGAAATATAATTTTATCTTATAAACCTTATTGCTACATATCTGATATTGAAATTACTGAAATGTATAATAATTTTTAATATAAACCTTTATTAAAGTAACGTAGTGTTAATTTAAATATTGAAAAACTTATAAAATTTCAAATTATTCAGCTATCTCAAAAATGTATATTTAAAAAATATATATATAATTTTAATTAAAACATAATTTACATGATTGATTAATTGGAAGGATAAATTGATATAAATGAAAATCATTGTAGGATATTTATATCAATTAAATTTCTTTTTAATTTATTTTTTTTAATTAAATTTATGTTTTCTTTTAGCTTATCAGAAGGGAATACACCAACTTCAGTAATAATTCCTCCTGTAATAAGATTTGCTGGTGTCACATCAAATGAAGGATTCCAACAGTTAATACCTTAAAAGAAAAAATGCATCAGTCATTCATATTAAATAATTATCAATATAAAAATATTATTAAAAATTTTTATAGAAAACAAATTTAGATATTTTCAAGCATACATTCATGGCAATACAGAATATAAAAATAAATATCTGGGAATCTATAAATGATTAAAGATTGCATAGTTTATTATCTCAATTTAAAAGATCCTGTTTATGTGAACAAACATAATTTGAATAAAAATTCAATTTAAAAGTCACTATGCTGCATATTTGAGAAATATCTAAAAAGCAAATATTTTAAATTTAAATAATACATGTCTTTTTCATGCAAAGGAATAAACAAAGCCATCCAGTAATATCAATAATTATTACATGAATGCATTTCACAAAACTATCATATGTTCCGAACATATAGGGAGTAAGATTTTTATTATTAATAATTAGTATAATGGGTATTTTATTGGAAGAAAATGCATAATAATTTATAGAAATAAGTTATAGCTGTTATGATTTTATTATTTTCTGATCTTTTGAATAAGAGTTACAAAATATTTTTTTCCATTGAATTGTTATGCTTTGTTTATTTCTTGCCTAATGTAATATTCAATAGCATATTATATTATTGTATAAATCATAAACCAGCTAGAGAATTAATCTAATCCAATAATAAACCAAATTAATTTTTTAACTGGCTTTATCGATGTGAGCCATTCTTTTCTGCCTGTCTCGGTCATAAGAAAAAATGGTCAGAATTAAAATGGTTGCAAATAGTAGCTAATTGTTAAATTATATTATATAAATTATCTACAATAAATATTTGCCAGATATTCTGATATGACTTTGAAGAATTAATCAAAAGATTGATGGCTTGATTTTGGATCAGAATAAATTTTTAATTGAATCAAAAAATATAGTTTAATTATTAATCAATATATGAAACCACTTTAGCAAAAATTTATTTACTAATTATAATTTATTTCAAATTATTATTATTATTTTGCTTAAAATGAATTATTATTATTATTATTGTTTTCTCTTTACAAAACTGCTAAACAATGGCAGGAATTGAATTTTATTAGGGACTTTCACCAAGAAAACTGCCTTTTTAGGTTGTATTATGATAGCTAACACTAATTATTGAAATAATTTTGTCCACACTAACGCAATTATATTCGTTATTTTTTTTTTTCAGGAACTTGTTACATTCATAAATCTCTTAATTAATTAACCCGCCGCTGTATAAGTGGCGTCTGAGGGACTCGGCACCATCTATTGCGCTTAGTGAAAATTTTCAAGGTCAGGCAAAAATTTTCAAAAATTCTGTACCTTCCGGATTTGCAGATTGGATTCGATTGCAATAAGCATGTTTTGCATTGCATTTATGGTTTTAGAGAAAAAAATACAGTGGTATCTCTCTGAAACCAAATCTACAGGTCACGTTTGACGATTTTTATCCACGAAATATTTTTTCTTGATATTTAATATATTTTTTAAATTTGCTGTTTTAACCTTATAGGGTAGTGTAATATATGGCTGTTTGTTGAAATGTATTATTATTTTCTCCAATATTTAATTTTTTCTGAAGTTTTTTTTTTGAACATGCCCACTTTTTACATTATCAAGTTTTTTAAAAAATGTTGCATTCACATATCACTGTTATGTATATATTTTAGTAAAATACTCTATATAGATTAGGAAATGAAATTAGGCAGATTTCTGTTAAATATATAAAGTAATCACAAACTGAATTTTGCTAAAAATCAGCCCTCCAATGGAACCATACCAAAAAAATAAAAAAAATAATAGTTTAAATAGTAAAAAAATTCTTTTGGCATTAAATAAAAATGATAGCATTTTCTTTTCAGTTCCATATGAGAAAAATAGTTTTATGAAGTAAGAAATATATTTAGAGTTTTTAATATAGAAATTGCTCCAAAATTACAATTCACAGTAAAAAATTTAATTTATTTAGGAAGAACAGTGCAACCAATATTAGATACTGTTCATGTAATTTATAGATTGCAATGTACAGTTCCTTCCAAAAAGTTTGTCACCTAAGCGGAAGATGTTCAGCTTCCTTACAATACTTACAAACCAATGAGATTAATTATTACAGGCGCGAATTCGAGTTTGCGGAGCTTTGGACGATTCCATTTATTTTTTCTAAGCAACAGGGTTAGGTAGGCTTAATGACAGGTGTTCAATCATTTTTTCCGAAAATTGATTTTGAGCATTTATTAGGAAAGTTTCAATTTATTATTTACAATTTAATTTATGTTGTTATTAATTTACGCAAAATGCAGCATTATATAGTCGTAACTAAACGAGTAA